>PVMI01040076.1:0-17633 GCA_008528875.1 Aulacorthum solani | reverse complement strand
TACTTATGAAAATAAAAGTAACTCTTTAAGATTGTAACTCAGTAAAAAGCAACTCCTAACTTTTGAACTTGACTTCGACTTTTCAACTCGTTAATGTCCAGCCCTGAATAATATACCTACTACTTTTCGAGTTCNNTCTCTTGTATAATCTACCAGGTTTTTATTCGTTCGTTTTATTTTTGCAGCGTCGGAGCGTTCGGCACGAAAAGAAAGAAGACGAAAAAAAAAATGCCACCAAACATGAGGGGAAATCGAGGCCAACACACACACACACACACTCCGCTCGCGGCAGTGATTCCCAAACGCGCGGGTCCCGGCAATCGATTTTGGTCCCGATACGAACAGGCGGCACTGGACAAAGAACTCCACCGCCGTTAGGCGACCGATGCTCATAATAGGTCGATATTTCTAAACGATAATGATACGCTAATGGAACGATATTATCCGCTGACCGTCGTAATTCTTTATCGATGAACCCGACGGCGGCGGCGGCGTACGTGCATAATGACAATATATATATATAATACATGGGTACATGTGCACCCACCTACGCATTATATACATTAGGTGTATTGTTTTTGAACCCTTTTTAATTTTAACACAAGCACCGAGGACTTGACACTTTGATACGCCTCCACTTGTCCACACATCGTAATATTATATATAGGTACGACGTATATTTAATATAGATCCTTAAAAAAGATATCGAAAAGACTGTTGTATAGGCTAGTAACACTCATAATAGCTATTGATTTTTTTTTTTTTATTTGTTTTTAAACAATTCAATACGAATTATAATTATAATATAAGACAAAAACCTCCGATATATTATCATATTGTGGTGTCGTGTTTATAAGCACGAAGCTATAGCGGCTTAGAATTAAAATTTAGGACTTTGGCCACAGGGGTTATACTCAAACCAATTACTATAATAGCAGGATGAGAAGTGATTTAGTACAAAAAAGACTTACACTATTACTTACACACTGTGGAGAAATACGCAATCACACTGCGACAAGGTTAGTATTTTTAATATACTTTGTAGCAATAAGTTTTGGCCAATATTGACCGTGGAATTTCGTTCATAATATGTTTTGTTATTTTGGTGTTCACGGTAAATAACTACTGCGTAATTTGTATGTCACCGTCAAATTTCGTTTGAGTAATAAATTAAGTCACAGAAGCTTATAAGCTTTTAAGAAATAAAACATTTTATTTTCTATGAGATTCATTTACGTCATAATAGGTACATCAATAGTTCTTGACTTGAGTCAACAGTTTTGGATAAAAGAGCGTCATATTTCATTGAAATTTTATTCAGCAACAATTTATTATTATATTGAAAGCATATCTTGTAGGAAAATAATATTTAAAATAAGTATTTTAATGATCGCAACAAAACTTTTAAATGGTTTTATTATGATGAAATCGTTACTAGATTTTATAATAATTTGTAAACTTTTTACATTGTAAATAAATTATCCTTAAGTAAATTGATTAAACATTTAAAAAAAAAAAAACAAACTTAAGATAGAGATAATAATATCATCTGTGCTCTCTCGTCGGTCTTTTCGTTATTTAAATTTTTAATTTTAAAGCGAATTATGATCATTTTTAAATTTTAATGTTTTAGATACTTATACCCTAAAGCTCGTTTTAAAATTAAGGTATCAAACAACCCAGACAATATACTTGCCTTTAAATTGGATAAAAGTTCAATCTACTGTGATATTTTAAAACTAACAATATAAAATGGATTCTGTTGAAAGCAAATTTTTCAATATTGCATACGTTTGTATGACAGAGACAACACATCACGTGCCCTTCCTCTTACTTTGACAATCAATTTTTTTTTCTTTCAAGTTTCTAATTGATATTAAAATGTCTATTATTTTATTTACGAATTCCAGATACAAATAACACTAAACAGATTTTATAAGATACTTCAAAGGTTGGACTATGAGATAATATTTACATACGAAATGTATCGTATGAAATATATATAAATACAATGTATTTATGTATAGTTTGTTTGCACATATAGTTAGTGTATTGTAATAAATTTCTTTCTCGATTAGAATTCGCCACAGTCGTAACTGTAGAACGGTATAAAATAATAAGTAATAATGTGAAGAATACATTGTGCTTTTCGTAGTACTAATATGACTATAATAGTATAGGTCCTTATTTATGCCAAGGATTTAAAAAAAAAAAAAAATTAAAATATTTATTTTGACTATAATGCAATATTTTTTTTTCAGATTTCCCAAACGATGAATGTTCGACAATTATTATTATATTAATTTATTACAAAAATTTCAATGTTAAGACTAATAATAAAATACCTTATTAAAAAAAAAACTCGACCCGAGAGGATAATTATCTGCTAACTGTAGGAAGTACGCACGGAAGTGTAATGTATATTTTAATAGTGGCATAAAAAAGTGATTTAGAAACTGAGTACTTACTTATGTTATTACTCTATTATATATTATAGAGATAGACTGTAGCAGCTGGACAATGATTTTTTGATTTTTTAACCTAACCACAAGTCATAACACTACATATATATGCTATTGTCTATAATTATATCTCCCCGCCATTTTCACACCCTAAATGCTAGACCCATTATAACACCATTGTCGAAAACAATAAACCGCTGCAGATTTAGTATCTACACGTCGTATATTTTGTATAAATATTGGATCCATACGAATAACTGTAAAGTGACGATAATATTAAATAGTTTATTATATTTTTGAATGTTATATTATATATGGTACACCAAAGGATGAAGTAAGTATGAAATAGAAATTTTTCTGAATAATATTAAAAAAGGTTATGACAGTGACAGTTCTACCATGATCCATAATATATTATGAAATTGTGCATTCTAGAGTAACAATCAATTTTTTTAAATATGTTTGCATGATATTTTATTGTTAATTTGGTTTCTGTCAACATTGTCAAGTCTTCTCTCATTTAAATACACTCGTAGCATCATAACTGAGGTTGGAATAATGTACATTTTTTATGGAAAACAAATGATCTAAAATGTCGCAGGTTTAAAAATAGCTGAAAAAAATCAAAATATTTCGGAAATTATACTATGTAGTATGTATATTGTACTATGTGCAATCCTAATATAAACATTTGGTCAAAATGCCGAGTACCTACCTACAGCCATTCGTTTTTCAAACACAAAAATATAAAAAAATTGATTTGATTAAAAACTGGTTATGCATAAAAATCCCCGCTTTTTCCTAATTATTTTTTAGTTTTCATAAATTATTAATATAGGTAGGTACTTTTTTAATTGTTTTTCTCAAAGTACCAACTAGATTCACTATTACCTACCAAAACTGATTTTTAATTTGAAAATCTAAGCATTTTTACTATTCCAGAAGGGGAGGATAGACACAGACAAAAAATCACACACACATACACACACCACACACACACACACACACACACACACACGTCATCATCATCGTTTTAAAAATCAATACATTCATTGAAAATTAAATTATGGTGTAGTTTTATATACTGTTGGTTAGACTAGTAAAATATGTCGCTGTTGATAATTGTCTTATTCCCAATTAATATATTTTAAACAAGATTTTGGAAACCTAATTATTACTGTAATTGCGAAACACAAGTATAATAAGTAGTATACTTCATGGACCATAGTAGTTCACACTATATGTTATGGTTAACAAAGTAAAGGGCTAAAATATATTTATTTTTTCACGTTTCTTTGAAATCTGAGATAAGTTGACTTATACAGTTAATTTATGTAAATAATTTAAAAGTTGAATCACTTATTTTCATTATGCATTCAAATAGTTAGTTAAGTCTTAAAATTTAAGCAACTACTGAAGAAGTAGTAGAGAAGAATAATACTATTATAATCTATACGTGAGTGGGTAGATGGTATTTATATATTTATTTGGTATTAAACTGGCAACTCCATGTTACAATAAATAACAACCTGATAATCATTATGATAGACAAGATTGGACACAGAAGAGATAATAATATTAACAGTAGTAGGTAGGTAGGTAGTAATAGTAAAAAAAATTACAATAATCATATTATAATATATAAACATAGCGTAATTTTGAGTTAAGGAATTAAAATACAATTTGAATGGGTATAAATTTGGTGAGTTGAACATATCAATTTTTAATTTATTAATGGTTTACATTACTCTATTGCACGAAGTGTTGAACAACAGACATGACCAGATCTAACCTGTACAGTTTATATATCCCTCTACAGTATAATATTATATTATTAATAATAAGTAATTACCTATACAGTGTACATAATAAATAAATAATTCAAAATTATATTTTATTGTTATTAGCACGAATTATGAATGTTGGGAATCTATAAGAAGTATAGACTTCCAGTTTGACTTACGTAAACGTTTTCCGTTGAATTTATTGTTTGCTTGAACCCTCCTCCAAACCCATACCAAAAATGTTGTTTGTATTTAACGTCAATACCCTTAGAGCCTTGTAGTGAACCGTATTAACACAAATACCGTACACAATTTACACTATATAATTACTTCTAGAAATTTTGAAGGAATACAAGAAAAGACTATAATAACTGTGTTTGATCTAGACCTATTACATCTCAGTATCTCAGCCGAGTGTATAACATTTCTAAGGTTATTGGAAATATAAACGATGTTCACGATTATTGGTCCTTTTCTCTAGCACAAATGACATATAAGTATATATTTTTTGATTTCGTGATGATTATTTGTAGCTGCCAACGGCTCGACGACTGGATCGACTAAATATAAAATGGTCCTAAAGTCAGTACGTGGACGTATGGGATTTAACTTTGTGATCGCCTAAGAGATCAAAATTAAACAAAATTCAATCATAGCAAAATATCACACTTCCCAAGATTAAAAATTATGCTCCACCCTTTGTCTCGCTAACCTGACCCTCCACGAACCCATTGGAATTAAAACAATTATTGAGGAAGGAGAAACAGAATCTTTTATTAACGTTCCTTCACCTGAAAATTAGAAAACCACCGAAGTCAATTGATAAACGGCTTACATATTCGTTTACTTTCTTAAAATCCTAGTCGAATACTCAAAAGAAAATGGTGTCTTGATCTCCCAACGTATCAGTCCCAGCAAGTCACTGAATGCCACTAATAGATGGCTTCTTAATCATGCAACCCTAATAATGTTTTTGTTCCCTATATTGCTCGCACGCACCTACGTTTAGTTAAGCGCTTGTCGTATATACGAGTATTGTAAATTCCTTAAAAACAATAAACTATACTTTTGGATCCTGGGTAACTGCAACTCATTTTCACCATGAATTGGTTAGGTTAGGTTCGCCCTTCACTTATCGTTCTAGATGGCGCCATTTTCGAGGTTTTTTCGTTCAAGTGTAGCATATGAAACATCGGCAGTGGATCTCCGTCTATATATAACACTATAACCTAACCGTTTTTTCGATGTAGTTCACGAGTGTCGATTAGATAATCATATATAATATAATAGTGTTGGGCAGTTATGGTGAAACGACTCTTGATCACCACCCTTGGCTTCACGACACATAATAATGTCCATTCCCATTTTCCAAATGTCAATTATTTATGAAATTATATCTTTCACGAGTTCGTATAACTAGCTTCATGTGACTGTTCTATTTAGAAATTATAATTTATTGTATTTTAATTTAATAATATGAGTAGGTTTGGAAAACCAATAAAAACTAAACAGGTTTTTTGGGGGGTGTTTATCCATTCCCATCGTTACCTTCTCTCAATAAATGTATTATCAATATAGGAAAACTGTACAAACTTAGTTTAAATTATACTTAACCAGCTCCTTTTTTTATAATCTTGCCTAACTACTGTCTTGGTAAAATAATTGCTTAAATGCTGCTGAAAAAAAAACTGAATTTGTTTTTAATGCTTATACTTTTGCCTACACTTTAACTTGTAATGTTACAAAATACATCGAATTCTAGCGCATTACCATCTAGCTGTGCACAAATGTGTAAGCCGATGACATATCATATGGAACTTTTGGTGTAATGTACTTAACTGTAATATGCAATTGTGCATCCGATGTTGCTGGATCATTAGGTTAGCGGCGCAGACGATCCGTTCGATTGTCACTGTTGTCAGTGTTTTCTTTTAAACATCATAAGTTTGTTGGAAAATCGACCTATCTACAGGCTGGTGGTTACTGGTTATCTACTAAATGTATTAGTAATTGAACACATTCAAGGTCCCAAGTCATCCTTTATATTATTATAAAAACCGACAGTTTAGTAGATGGTAGATTATAGGGTGGCTCATTCACCGATGTCTCATAATAGCATTCGCGGTTATTAGAGTCTTAATAAAACATTTAAATTATCTATGAATCAGTTTGAAAAAAAAATTTCAACTATACCGTAAATTTAATTTTACTATTCATATACAATTTAGTATTTACTATTTAATAACAATATTTTTATGTGTGTAAATATCTTGTACTTTCATACATAACTTCGAGTCTTAACCAATATTATATATTATTTTAAGCTTTAAAGTTTAGAAAAATTACAACTATACAATATGTAGTGGCATAACCAAGGGAGCCATTTAATTATAGTTTGAATCGATTGTTTTTGATTTCTGTGATTTTAAAAACATGTTATTTAATTGTCTCATAATTCCTTCATATCTAAGTTTTTCATCAACGATTTTTGTATATATGTACAATAAAATAGCTTACCAACTGGTGATGATAAGTGAAGTCAGTATTCGATAATATTAAATACTTTAATATATGTTTATGTATATAGCTATAAAAAGATTTGCCGCAAATAAAAGTTTCATTAAGTGCAATATTTTAAATACAATACATAAAGAACAGAATTGTAATAAATTACATTAGTACGTGTAACAAAATGCAAATATTTTATAGGTATTAGTCTAAAAGTTTGTTTTATTTTTTCCAAATTCGTATACAGGTAAATTACTATAAAATACAATATAGCTGTTTAAAGATATACTAAATGTTAGTGGAACATTCGTTTGCACTCTAGTTTGCACACTAAATAACCTAAATATTAAGTACCTAAAACAACATACATTTTTTTGGTTAGTTTTTTATCAGTGAATCAAAATTCGAGTGAGTACATCAAATAACACAAACATAATACACTGCATGCAAATATGCCATTTGACCATGTATATTACCTAGATAGAACTGACATTGTTGTATTTATAAAAAAGCAATTTGTACCATTCCCATGAATAAATAAAAGGTAAAATAGTACGATGGATGTACATAAAAAATAAAAATCCTACAGTAAAAACATTACGTTTTGTTAATCACAACAATTAGTTTTTCTCTATACACGTAATGATTTATTTGAATGTTTGAATCGATGATTGGACGATTGGACTAAAAACTAATTGGTATTTCGATGGAGTTTTAAATAAGCGTGAGGCAATATGCACCCTTTCGGGAAAAAATTAAATTATCGTTTTACCAAAACTGTGGGGAATCGGAGTTTAATTTAATTTTTTTAATTTGTTTGAGTTTAACCTTTACATAATTTATTTATTTCGTTTTTATTTATTTATACTTTTTTTTACTTTATGGTGAGATGATATATTTTATTTATTATAGAAAAACTGTTCGTTGGTATAACCGCATCAGTCAAGAACGGCTGGTTTTGTTTGGCTCATTTCTTTTTTTTTAATGTTTGTAATATTGTTCTGAATGAGGTTTTACAGAAAAGAAAATTGGAAAAGTTACTAGAAAAATTACTAGAAAAATTCGGGAAAAAATGTAAGGTCTTTTTTATTTATTTTTGTGTAAGTGTAAACTGTTGCAATTGGCTGCACGATATTATAAATCATAATATTATATAATATTATAATTAATATTAGCAAATTAGTAGAAATCAGTATTTTTTTCTATAACTGGTTGCAACAGATTACATAATAATATTTATAATATAAATGATCGGATACAATAATTTAAACTTATAATTTTGATGTTTGGTCACAATATTTTTAACCTGCGTTGGCTTATCTGAAATTAATAGACTCAAAAACTACTACACTGTTATCAATAAAAAGTTATACCAATCATATGTTGCTTGAGACTTAGAAGGCGTTTATATTTTTTTTTTTAGTTTATACACCCAGGTAGCTACAAGTAGCTCCCACATAAATATTTTTCAGCTCACGAAAAAGCTGAAAAAATTATTGTTATTTTTTTGTTTATTTTTAGAGTTGTTATTGGTTACACAATATAGTATATTATTAAGTATTACAAAAGAATCATCTCAAATGTGGTAGGTATATATTATATTATATTATATTTTCGTATATATTTTTTACAGATATATTTGTACTTAAAAAAAAAACATATCTTTGGCACTAACAACATCGGCTGGGACAGTAATAGTAATGTAATAAATATTATGTTTATTTGGAGTTTACCTACTTACATATTTGTTATTTTATGGGTAAATTCCTTCGTTAAAATAATCATATGGCTAATGATATTTTAAAATATGTTTCATAATTGTCTTGCTGATTACTGTTTCATTCTGCATATTGATACAAATTTCAAATAAACTGAAAATTTGAACTGTAAAATGGGTGGCTAATGGCTGTTACAGTTTATGCTAGTCAACAATAATTGTCGTTACGTGATTATTCTTCAATAATAATATTAAATTAGGCTCTAAATATTAAATTGTATTTACTCTATTTTAGTTATTTTAGTCAAATTGCAATACTATTGATACCCTAGAAAAGCGAGGTATTGAGGGATTATATTATAGTCTGTGATACTTTATACCTAATAATAACTAAAGGATTAACCAGTGCTAATTATGCAAAAAGGGTAAATTTATGACAATAACAAATCAACGTTATTTTAGTTAAATTATTTATTTATTTAGGTACTACACAACCTTTTTCACATATTCAAGATAATTTGTTGTATTGTTCGATTAATTTTAATTGAGTACCAAATAATTAGTATAGGAAGTAATAAAAATATTTTTGGTATTTCTATTATTACATATAAATATATAGGTTGCATTTAGTTACAAATTTTGTTATTCAGTGCAAAAAAAAAAAAAAATAAATTATTGAAATCACTTTAAATAGTGATTGTCGATTGGTAATAAAAAGGTAAATAAGGTAAAAACTAAAAATCGTGGTAATTATTGGTATAGGTACTAATATTTAGACTAGAATAAATATATTTCGTACAATTTAAATGAACAGTCAACAGTCATAATGCTGTTTCAGAGATTGTAAAAATGTAATTATTTTACCATTTATATGTTTAAGCCGAACATTAATATCTGTTTGTATGATTAGTATGATGTGTTTATTATCTCTAAAACATAAACTGTTAAATTTAATAATTTTTCCATCTAGAGTGATTTTAGTGTGTTTTTGTTTTTTAATTCGCAATAATTAATCTTCTTTATGTTTGGATTTTTTCTTAAGAAAAAAACAATTAGCAGAATTGTTTTCATAAGAATTTTGAGTTGTATTTTTTTTTCCATTTTCAACAAGCTATATTATAATTTATAAAGTAAAGTTGTTCAAAGTTCAGACCATACAATCAAAGCAATAAAAATAAAATTGAAAAAAATGTTTTTATACATAATCAAACTAAGTGAGTAAGACAATTTATTTATTTTTTGTATAAAATATAAACTTTGATTTATTGATAAAATTTTTTAGTTTTAAAGTTTATTATTAACCAATCTTTGTATCTACATATTTTTGGTTATTTTTAATTAACAATTATTAGCTATAAATGTAATAAAAACTATATCATTTTAATATTCATGAACATATATTTGTAACTTGTTTATCGATTTAGTGTTGTAAATTGATGATGTTTGTGCAACATTAATTATTGATTATACATACAATCCGTTTTTATAGTAATCTAAATGCTTTAACCATCAAACATCCGCATGTTATAAAATATAATATTATTATTTTTTTATTTGTTATAATTTTTTTCAAAATCCTTATTGTCTGTTTACAGACGACTTATTAGTCATTTTAAGTGAATCGACATTGAAATATTTTAGTTAAAAAAAATTCTAATTATGTATTTTTATATTTATTATGAAATATTATATTATATTATGTCGAATCAGTATAAAATATAGGTATAGGTAATGAGTTAAATTTAAATTAAATAAGCTACCAGGAGTTTTAAATTTTGTTATGTATATAAAAAAGCCGAAAAGGAAACAATGCGGGAAGCAATTGACTAATTCAAGTTAAATTAAAGTTTTTAAAGATTTAATATCTTTAATTGTTTGATATTGTTATAAAATTAAATCCAAACTGTTTGATTTATAAATTGTCTGACGTTTATATTATTATGGTCTTATAATTCTCATCTATTTGTCTGATTCCGAATCTATATTTTTTTGTTTAAAATCAAATAGAAATAGGTTGGTATTAATGTGTTTTAATAAATGTGGTGATTTTGTTTCTTATATTTCACAAAAATAATAATTTTGGTGTTTTGTTTGATGACGCTATAATGCTCTGTCATTTTTGTCCGGTTTTTAAAACTTTATTTTATTTTATTTTTTGGAAAATGTTATAAACACGATATTCTTTAGTTGGTTTTAAATTTTGATTTGTCTAACGTTTTCCATTTTTACCTTATTTTTATAAACGTTCTATAGAACATATTGATTATTGCATTGGCTTAATTAAAAAAAAAACAATTAATTATGCAGAAAACAGAAAATGTAATCATACAACTTTAGATACTGAAACAATACGGAAAAAAATAATTTTTTTTCTATTGAATCACTTGGTGTAATTGTATTGAAAAACAAGCCACCGATGCGATGTTTTTATTGATTCATCAGTCGTTTAACGGATACTCGTATACTCGTGAGTGTACTGAGGGAGCCAATGAGGGTTTAAACGATATATATTTTTATAGCGTTTCATTAACGATCATTATTAAATGGATTTATTTAACAAGTACTCTCCGGTGTGTAAATTATATTTAGCACTTTGGGAACTTGTGGATTTTTCAGTGATTATTTCTCGTTTTGTTTATTATAGGTATCAGGCTTCCGGATATTATAGCTTTCCGTACTTTTTTTTTATCTTACAATACCAATTTTTAACTTTTGATCCCCAACAGTTTAAGTATATTAACCTAGTGTAGTAGTATAATATTAGTTGTCTACTTATTGACCATTAAACATACGAAATACTTTGTTCACAAAGTGTTGCATATTCAGCATTTATGCAAGTCATACGGTACACGCAGTGTAAAGTATCATATTACAACCGGTGGGGACTGTGTACCGGTCATTAGTCACTAGTCAGTAGACAATTTTTATGTTTATCATTACGATTTACACTAATAATAGGAACAATAAACTACGTTTGTGTTATTATTCATGTTAATAATCCACAACAACAAAGAAAAAAAAACTATTTAATAAGTGTAAGAATGTTATACATAATTATACCTTAATATTATTTAAATATATTTTAGACTTTGATAGTTTTTTTTTTCATTACCTTAAAATATATATTAATTGTTTTTTTTTCATATATATTATGTATAACTTTAGCTCAAGGTTTGTTATATGTAAATCCACAGCTATTTATTATTTAATAAAAAGTCCAAGGTTTTATTGGACAGTTATGTATTATCAAAATATGTAACTTCTGTCTTTACTTAGCATAAGAAACATACTTGATGACCATCTAGTGAGCTGGATAACAGATGATGTAGATTAGTGAGGGTGACAGACGAGGATTGTTTGACCACTGTTAACAAAAACTGGTCACCCAACAGTTTGTTTCTTATCCTGAATAGAGTATGATATAATATAGTTTACTTAGATCATCTATTTTGATTCTAAATTTGATATTTTTCATAATTATTATTGTACAAATTAGGTTCTACATTTTCATTTTAATACTACAATCACTATAATAATTCAGTAAGTGTTGATAAGATTAAACAATTGAGTAAGCATTAGTATATGATAGCCTTGATAGGTTGATAAAATTTAATAATTTGTTTGATAAAAAAAAAAAAAAAACAATACATAATAATAGGATATATCATAGTAACTTATGATATTAGGTAGTAGTTAATAACTATAGTAAAGTAATAACTAGTACATTATCCTTTAAAATATATACTGACATACATTTCAAAATATGTTACTTTATAGCTGATACAATTTTAAATAACAAATGCACATCTACTGTATGTATCTACTTGGGTATCTATCATAAATTGAATGACAACGATAGTTATAAATTGTATGGAGTTTCTTTTAATATAGAATCTATAAATAAAAATATAATATTATTATTTTATACTGCGTACAACAGGTAATATTATAGTAGACGTATAAAATTGTTATTTTTATATCGAATTGTTTTGTGAAATTGTTATTGACTAGTCGAGTATCTATATTTTATATATTATATTAATTTGTTTCTCATGCGGATGATACATTCTCACACGTGTAGGAACATGTCAACTGCCAATTTCACTGATTTGATGCAACGCATATAAAATGTCTAAAGCCTCGTCAGCCAGACAAAATGGCGAGTCTTGGTGTTGACGGATTTGATTTTTGATAACAGCTGAGAGGAGTTTGTCTTTATAGATTCCGAAAGAGGTGACTTTTTGATATTTGAATATATCTATTCAACATTGATAGTTAAAAAAAAAACATCTTCCTTTATTTGAAGACCTTATTACTTGTTTAATTTTTTTTTAATACCGAAAATTCCTTCGATCGGACTATAGAGTATAAATTCAAATCTGTTTTCTAAATTGAAATCTATAAATCCCAAGCTTCACACTTTTTACTGGTAGGTATATTTATTGTTTTACATATTTATTTCAACCTTCTTCAGCAACCTTAATCTTGAACATTTGTATACAATCATTATTTCACTACATATGTTATTTTATTTTATTGAGGTTATTGAAAAGGGTACTGCAAAGAAAATACGATATAATATGTTAAAAACAATACAACTTTTACAACCAAATTTAGTTTTCAAAAAAGTTTAATTTATTTGTTATTCGTCTCAAAACTCTAATGGATAGGCACTATTCAGTTATTTAATTCTTTTAAATAATAATATTATGTAAATCGTAAAAAAATATTTAAATATTTTACCATTTTTGAATAAAACCGCAGGATTCTAATAAACTATGTTGAAACAATTTTTTTTTTATTTTGGGTTCATATTGTAGTATATGTTTATATTTTAATATTTTTATTATGTATGTCGTATTGTTGTATGAGTAAATAAGTGTTTTTATTACATTTCGAATATTGTCTTCATTTGAATTCGACACATGATCCTTTTTACGAAACCCTCACCAGCAAACAAATATCGTTGGCTTTACGCGAAATACCTTAAAGGGTATAATATTCATTGCTATACCTTTTCGCTTTCCGACGTAAATAGTTCAGTAAATCGTTTTACCTCTGTGACGATTTTTGTTTCTTGCAATTATCTAAATACTTTTATGTATTTGACAAACGAATAGACTTTACTAGCTCACGAATAGATCCTTATGATGGTACATGCAATAATAACATTGGCATATTTATAAAATATGTATATAATAATGTTATATGCATCCAAATTTTAACTTACAATATACATAATAGCCCATATAAAAGGTATAATTAATAATATTGTGTCTATTTATGGAGGATTTCCTACAAATTATTTTAATTGTCATTCTCGAAGTAAATGTGTAAAATACTAATAGGATTTACGTATTTTAAGTTGCAACAACGAGGCATGGACTTGCCGCATGTCAGTTAAAGAAGAATAATTTAATAATAATTTAATATACATAAAAATGAATTTTTGACCTGAAAAAATACTGCGGGATTGAGGTAATGCATAGTATTGACCGTCAAAAGGACTTCACATAACTAACTATAGTAAGTTTTTACTTATTGATCTCTGGATTGTCTGCCATCCACACTGTTTTGCAGTCTTTCATAATATAACATCGCAAATACATAGTATGGATACTTTATTATAATATAATACGACCATAATAACGTACACGTATTACACATAAACGTCGATGGTCTATAAGAAGTAGAATATGCGATAGGTATTCCAAAAATAATATGTTTATTAATTATATTGGTAGGTACAGCCATAAGTAATACGCATTTGTTTTTTTTTTGGCCGTTTAAATTAGCTGCAATAATTAGTATTTAGATATTATAGTACTATATAGTTGCGTTATTGTCCTATGTTATAGGCACCTAGCCAAATATGGTTTGTATGGAATAGATTTTCGAGTTTTTTTTTTAATTTATGTTAATATTTCGAAAGTTGTTTTGCGTATAGTACATAATAATAAAGGTACGTAATAAGTAGGTAAATAAGCCCAATCTATAATATTTTTTTAATTAAAAAAAGTATTAAAACTGTTATAATATTGTTGTTTATATCCAATTTCCGATTATTTTGAAAAGTATTAAGGACTTTTTACTAGATCCGATTTGCTACCAGAAGCCTTCATTGAAGTTCAAAATCAACGCATTTTTACTGTTCACACTTATCGACGACAGACAAATATACACACAAATAACTTTCTATAACCTATCTGTTTACATACAGCTTAAAACTCAAAATCTTATAAATCGTTATTTGTAAATTTTTTTTCTTATTAATGTAATTCATTAAGATAAAAAGTAGAATAATAAAAATGATTCATATTTGAATTTAAAACAATATACAATATTTATTTATTTATAAATTAAATTTTCAACAATTATAGTAATTCGAGGCAATAATATATTATAAGTGTAACATAAAAATTTAACAATATTTACAAGATAGAAAAATGTGGTCTCGGTACGAAAGATCATTGGTTGGCATTAGTTAAGGCAATTATGAGTTTAATTTAGACATTTTTATCGAAGTTGGACATACCGTTGGTAAGTGAAAAGACTCATGAAGTCTAGTGTTTTCTGAGATACGAAAACAAATTTACTTTAACAAACTTAATATAAAAACGAACAATAATAAAAATAATAAATATATTATATAAAATATAAATCATGAATTATTTACTAATAATGTAAAAACTTTTTTAATGATTCAATTTTGTTTATTTATATTTTTAAAATTCAATTATAATAATATATTATTTCAAACGTCTTCTTCTGAAAGTTATGTTGAATAATATCAATTTGCAAAAATATATATTGACTCATAACTTATTTATAAGTGGATAATCAATATTTGCTATGACTAAAAACACGTTTTATATGCTGAAAATGTTAAATTAGATAATTCTATTAAATTCAGAAAGTTGTTAACGTTTTAATTTTTAGTCATACGATTTCTATTATAGGTATCTAAAATATCAATCTGTTTTTATTTTTCGCCGTATCTTGTTATTATGTATTAGATATTAGAAGATAGTGATTTAAATTTTAATAGTAGAGAGAAAATAACAAATAAAATAGGAAAGAATAATAATATTATTCAGTATTGTTTTCTTTTAAGAATTTCAAATTAAATGAAAATTGTTTAGAGCTAAATAATTCACAAATATGCATGTTGTACGACAATATAAATGTATATTATCAATGTTCTTGCCCTATTTTGCAGAATTCTGAATAATAATTTTATTCTGTTTGGCTATTTTCCATGTATAAACTTATTTATAAAAGGTTCTGACACTCTGTCTGATGATATTACAGTCGTTGTGCCTGCTGAACGTCGGACGATCCGTTTATCCTACATTATTTTCTTGAATTTAAAAATTAATAATTCATCTTATAATGAAACGACTATACAACGCATTACGAATTTCAGAAATTATTTTTGAAATGTTTATGATTCATGATTTAAGGCAATTTTTTTGGTACGTTTATAGTAAATTAACTGTTTTCAAAATTAACTTTGAGTATAAATTTCCGTATTTTCTTAATTTTTTTTCTGATTATTTTTACCTGTCAAAAGTTCCAAAGAGGTACGATTTCCTACTAGAAACAGCCCTCAAATCATTTTTTTTTCTACATTGAATTGTGTACACACATAACAACAAATGTACAAACAACACATCATTGTAAGATCAATACATTAATCGCTCCACCCAGAGACTAAAATAGAATTGTCATTTAATATATTTTATGACGTAAATGGTTTATCATTGGTCATATAAACATTTGTCAAAGTTTGTTCTCTTTTTAAAAAGTGTGAAACTAAATATAAAACTTATGTAATAGGTTTTTCAACGTGACAAGTAGGTGTTTAACTTTTATATAATTGAGATACTATTTAATGCTATTAAAATGATTTCTTTCACTTGAGATAAACTCTTAGTAGGTATTATTATTTAGAAGTATCATATAATTATAAATATTTATCAGCAAATTGCCTTTTTAAACGTGTTTCCTGATTTAATATTTAGTGCCTCTCCATTTTCGTTAAATCATAAAAGTATTTATTTAAAATGTTTATTTTTTTATCAAATAAAAATCAGCGGCAGGATTGGCCATTCGCGTTCATGTAATATTAATGTATAATATTTATAAATTATAATCAATGATTCCTTTAAGAATTTGTCTACTGCACTTATTATTCGTCGTACAATATTAATGTCTGCAGTATTTTTAGGTACCTCATTATAGCCATTACTTACACTTATTCGTTATAAATATTCCATTGTGTAGGAATTTATTACTCGTTGGAATATGTTAATTCTTAGTAATTAACCGTTTTATATTATAAATACTAAAGTAATCTTACAATTTTAAATAATTTAAAATTTATATATGCTATTATACATAACATTAATAATAAATATTGAAAATGAATAACCAAAAATAAACTAATATTACTATCAGATGACTAAAATATTAGGTTAACAGAAGTGAGTAATGATAAAACGTACAAACAAATAAATTCACACACTCGACAAAGAAAAAATAAGTGTAAAAAACAACGAAAATAATTTAAAACACTTAATATATGCTTTGTAGTTTTTTACATTATACCTATATTTATACTTCGTTCTATAATAAAAACAATAAATTGTACTGGGTAAAAATAAATAAATAATATTCAAACAAAATTAGATTTATAGAATTTTTTTAATGAGAATTTTAGTTGTTGCAGTGCAGGCAGCTAATAACACTAAAAAACCAACTGCAAAACGTACTAAAATTTTTCTCTCGTTTTATGAATAATGTTTTCTTTGTTTTTCAAACATTTTCATCATTTGAGAAAAAAGTATTTATTTTGTGTGAGTGTATATAATGTGTACTACTTCTTCAGACTAGCTTGTGTTTCTTGTTCAAACAACACTCCCTCAAGTTAAATGCAATATATATCATGTCCTCGTTTACTTACGACAAGATAGTTTGAAAATAAACTTTTCTACAACACACGATTACCAATTAAACCAATTAAGCGTTACCTTTCAATTAAAACCCAATGCATTGTCACCGTCCACCTGAATTTTTCATTTGTTTCAATGTATGATCATCATACACTTTTGGAATTTTAAATTATATATTTTGATGTCCCAATTTTTTGTACAAGTGCTT
>PVMI01040000.1:8432-23232 GCA_008528875.1 Aulacorthum solani | reverse complement strand
TATTCATGTATTATAATTTTATAACTTGTTGAAATTGTCTAAGTACAATATAATATTAAGTTAAATAATTCAAAACTACTCTTATGATTATAAATTTGGATCCGACAATATTTTCAAAAACATTATTTGAATAAATATAGGTACAGTAAAAAAGGGTGGTTTTTTATTTAAAAAAGTTATTGCTATAGATGTTACAGGTAGGTACTCCTTAAATGGTAAAAAATTTAAGTAGTTTAAAATATAACATTTAATTGTTCTTAAAAAATCAGAATTTGAACAAAATACAAATGCATTATCAAAGAATACATAATAATAATGATAATAATAACAATAAATATGTTTAGGTATGAATAGGTATGTATTAATAATGGAATTTTCTTAAAATGTAATCGATAGGTTAGGTTATGGGGTAGGTAATGTATTGTATCTATCAGTATAAACTTTTTTATATTTGTTGTTTTATTTGATAGAACTAATTTAAATTAATTCAAATAGGGAAAAATTAGATTCTTAAATAGATAAATGGACACATTTTTGAATTTATGAATGTATTATTTTTTTGGCATATTTTTAATATTTTTAGCCAAATAAAAAAATGTATCTATATTATTATATGTAATAATCTATTAAACTTATAACAAATAGTTTTTTAAAAATAATTCAAGTGCAACAAACTAATAAGTAAATGTTTGTAAAAAAAATATATTTACCTAGGTACCTACTACTATAATATTAATATTAATTTTTAATATAACAATATATTTTTATTTAATATAATAAGTATAACGCCGAGTGGGCAAATACGATGGCATTAATGTATAAAATATAAATAGACCTCCATCTACTATATATTATTATAAAACAAGTATTCCGGTCGTTTGATTTAATTCCGTAGTGTTTTCCGTATTTACTTTGTTTTCGTAGGCTACGTTTTCGGTGATAGTGACGGTAGTATTTTGTGGTTCCTTATTGGTGGTGTCCTCTTTTGTTATGGCGTCTACATGCTTGACTGTGGGTTTTCTGGATATTAATTTTTTGCTCATTTTCTTGTCGTAATGTCTGACCGTCACAGTTTCATCAAAATCGCCCTCAGTACCACTGATTTCTTTGTCAGACCTGTCTTGAAGAATACCATTACTGCCGGGAAAGATTGGCTTGAATCCGCCTTCGATTACCACAGTGCTTGGGTTGAAACCGCCTTGTAATTGGTGTTGTTGTACATCGGTCTCTTGTCTGCTCTGGATTGGCACGTTGCCAGTCATTTGTTGAGATTTCGGGTGTTTGGATGAAGAATATGATACCGAAACGGATTGTGACATCGAAGTGCTGGGTTGCTGTTGTTGTTGCTGATAGAACATTGGGTTCTGCTGCTGATGGAACACTGGCTGCTGAAGCTGCTGTTGGATGAGGGATTGCTGTTGCTGAATGAGTGGTTGTTGTTGCTGTTGGAAATGACCAGGGTAGACTGAAAGCATGGGTTGAGAAACGGGGGGCACAGGACTGTAGAGGCTTACTAATGGTAATGGCGATTGTGTGTTAAACTTGTAAACGGGTTTCTTGTACACGACAGAGTGATGAGCACCGTTTGGCATGGGTCCATTTGGCGGTAATCTCTTACCCGATACCCGGTAACCATGTTTTACAGCGACTGGCTGCTTAGGGGTGAAAACCATTTGTGCGGGACGATGGTCAGAGAGAATATTGGGTTGCGCTTGAAATTGTGGAATGACCGGCTGTCTTATGGGTCTGTAATTATTATTGTTAATACTGTATGACGGCAACATGTAATTATAAGTAGGAGACGTCACAGGTTGTGGACTGCCATAGTGAGCTTTTGGCATATAAAACGGTACGTTCCCATATGTATAATTTGAGCTTGGATATGTATAAAGAGTATTGTGTTGTGATGAGGCAGTTGGGAATTTGTAATTATTATAAACAAATTGATCGCGATTATTTGAAGACTTATAAAAATCCGTTTTAAGGTTTTCTTCCAATTCGGTGGGAATTAATGGCATATTATGCCCTTTGTGATCTGATTGTAGGTCGACGTAATTCCTTAGAGGTTCATTGTTGTTATACAACTGTTTATTCTCCAAGTCTGGTTTCACTCTAGTTGTGTACTGAATGCTACCCCTAGACTGTAAATCTTCCGAAACAGGCGCACTAGGCTCAGAGCTAGGCTGTTCTTTATCACATGCATCCAATACGTTAATTTTCCAACCCAAGTGACGATGCGTGAAGCACTAAAAAAAAAATAAATACAACTAAAATGAGTAATTGTTTAAAAATAATATGATTTTATTTTTAATTATATTAAAGCAATTAATAAATATATTTTAAAATTATACCTAAATAAATCTACTAAAAAAAATTATTATAAGCAATATTTATAAAAAATAACAATAAATAAATATTATAATTGTTTAAAAATATTTAGTTAGTTTACCGAATTTATAGACGAATGTGTTTTTTTTATAAAAATATATATTATTGATTTTATATTTTAAATTAATAAGTCATATAAATTACTTGGTAGTAAACTGTGTCCGGTGTATCTGCATCCGGAGTCCATTGTACTATTCCAGGATCACCGTTATCACATGCCAAGCTCAGAGTTCTTTGATAAGCACCAAAAGAAACAAATTCATCAGCAGAAGGCTGTTGGGGATCTGGAGTCCAATTACACAAACGACCAGTTCCAGTTGGGATTACTTCTCCTGATTTGCTAACGCTGACGCCAGCAAATATTCGAATGTTCTGTCAAGTAAAAGGTAAAATTCATAAAAATATTAACCATGAATACAGTTCTTACGTCAAGTGTAAATATATAAAAAACATAATTATGGTGTATTCCATGTGTGAACTTATAAATAATTACATCTCTTTCTTCGGCTGTTTTGTAACCATATCCACCAACAGGATCATCAGTGATGTAAAATGGGTGGTATTTAGCCGGTATTTCTGTGTCTAATCCTCCTTCAACTACAAATGTGTATGTTTGTCCTCTGACAACGTTTATTTCTGGTATGAGTAATCCATTTATGTACCATGAAATTCCCCATCCAACATGTCCTACAAAAATGAAATGTGACGTTATACACTTATAACTTATAAAATATAGGTACCTGCGTAGTTTCTTATATACATATTATATTTATCTTAATCATAAACAATACTTTACCTGTAATTGCAGAATAACCGTGTTTTCCGCCCGTAGGACCCATTTGAGCGTAAAAAACACCATCGTCTGGTTCGTAACACTGAATGGCTGGAATATCCCATGCAACATTTTTTTCTACCGGGGCGGGTTTGGGAACCGGACGAGGACGAATTTTTTTAGTAGGGGTTACCTGGAAAATATATATTCGTATACGATAAGCTTACTATAGAATAGAATCTATGAAAAAAAATATTAACCTCCTTTAATGAACTTTGGCTGGTCGTAATTATATCTGTTGGACTTTGTATGGTTGTGACTTCGTTATGAACTGCAACTGGTTTAGCATCTGTATCTGGTATAGGGCAGTTCCATTCTGGTAAACGGCCAAAATCAATTTTAATCGTTTCTATAATAAATACCATAAAATAAAAATTAGGATAAAATCATAGGCCATATACTTGTAAGTTATAATTTTGAATATGAGAATAAATTATAAATAAAAGTATGTCAGAGATGGTAATATTTTGATACCTTTGGGCATTATAAATTATTATTGTTACCTATTGTGTACCTATTTCGATAAATATAATGTATATCTTTGAAACTACACTTAACAAACAATTCTTAAAATATTAAAATTGTGATAGCAAAAATAAAAGGGTCCCTCAGACTTATAAGTATAAATTCAAACTTATGATATCAAGAACTCATGAAATGTTAGCCTAGAAGTTATGATGTTTTTATATAAACGTCATATATTACGTATTATATAATATTATTTTATAAATTCAGTTGTTTTAGCCTATGTTACTAGGACTTTAAAAAAAATTTCAATATTAAGACAATATGCAGTAAATCAAATATAAAACATTTTTTTTTTTTGCAAAAATTTACATGGTTATGTTATATGGGTGTATTTAATTTGCTAGAGACTATAGTAATATTATAATGTTATGAGTAAAAAATATGGTACAGTGACGGTTCTAATCTCGGCGTGTATCCTTTGTGTACATATAACAATAGAAATACGGTTATTGAATGTGTTTGATACCAATGTATGAATATGATTCTTCATGTATAAACTAATATAAATATAGATATATAGGGACGGTACACAATACACAATACACAATAAAGTTCATTGGGTATGATATTCATGGGGTATCATATTCGCCGATACATGCTTATAATATTATGATTAGATATGAGTATATGACTTACCTGTAACTTAAATAAAATAAGATGATATTATAATGTTACTAAGAAGTAAATACCTTTCGAGAACATCGGATGATATGAAACCTCGTGTTTGTCATTTAAAGGACCAACTGCCCAAATTATTGGCTGACTGTTATTAGTCAATATGGGTAAGTCAAGATTATCTTTTGACTTTAATGGCCTCTGGTATGTGACTATCGAATATCCATTGACTATTGCGGCGTTCAACAAACGAACACTTTCACCGGCCGGTCCCTAACAAATATATATTATTTAAATATCCTATCGTTTTTAAATCTTTGTGCCACAATAAATGTGTCTAAATGGTAGTTTTTTAACATTAAAAACGTATTTTAAATTATTAATATATTTCCTGTTTATAAACCACTTAGCATAATGAACTACCTATTGAAAAAAAAATTACATAAGTTTTTTGATGTTGTAGTATAACATATATTATAATAGAACTCTGATCATCAAAATGAAAATATAAATCAGAGTATTAAATTAATGTAAATTTATATATTAAATTAAATTGAAGGTATTTAATAATTTAAACTACACTCACATAAACTAAATGTGTTACATTATATATTATCATAACAATGAACTTAAATCAAATAAAGTCGTATTTAGAATGCATCAAAATTTGAATTGTGTTGTAATTTGTAATTAATTGTTTATGGAATGAAAGTGTGTATACCTGTATATTGGAATCGGGACAACTACCGCTGACTTGTCCAGTATCTTGCTGTACAATACACTGTGATTTATCCAGTAAGTAATAATCTTGAGCAAAACCACTGATTGTGGTTTGGTCTACTCCGGCTACAACTACGTCACCTCCAACCATGCGATTTGATGTAGGTGAACCAGATATACCAAAAGACATGTATTGGTTGTCTTCTAAAAATCAACGGTATATTTTCAATTTTGATAAAATGCATTGAATTATAATGTAAAATAAAAGTAAAAAAGTTGAATTTTAGATTCAACAGAATTGGATAAAAGTGTTATTACATTAGCAGGAAAGGGAGATGCACAAAAAATAATAATGATAATGTAGCCGTGTATTTGCAATAAAATAATGTTCATATAACAGTTTTTTGCTTGAAGCCAAAATATTTAGTATATCTTAATGTACCACCGAGTGTTTCAAAGGAAATACAATACAGATGCACTTTTTTTCATTACCTAATTAATATTATAAATAATTTTTTAATGACATATCATTGAAAACCATAGTTGTATTTATGTATGCATAGTTCATAATTTCATAATTTATAAGAATATTTTATCAAATTTAGAGTGTAGAATTTCATCACGTTTTATAGTGATTACTGATTACCAATATATTATAATAGGTATTATAAATGTAACTTGGTAACTAATACTTTATTACCAAGTTATTCCATTAAGTAGATTTAATATAATTGATTTTTTTCATTAAACACATTAGTTGTAGAAACAAGATGGATAAATGTTAATTTATGTTTTAATTAAATTAAATGTATAAACACTGTACACTTTTAGGTACTTTACATTTTACAATAATGACTTTTATTAACAAATTTTACTTTCGTTCAAAATGAGATTTCATAATAAATGTTATAGGATATTTTTTAATAACTTAAGGTAGGTTCTAAAAATAAATTATAAAAATAAACTATTATTCAACTTTTGCTGAATTTACTTATAATAATTAATTATTGCCTAATAAATAAATAAAAAACCGGGCACGTTATAATATGAGAATTGTAAATCATGTTTGAAATCTGCAACTTTGACTATGTAGTAGTTTGGGAGGAAAAGTGTGAGAAATATTGTTGATTAAAGCAATAATAATAATTCGTGATATGTCAAGATTGTGTAAGGTAATAACTAATAACCGATACATTTGGTATTGAAAAGCGTGACCAGAAATATTTAAGAACAGTTTTAATTTACTGTAACTAGTTTTGTGCATAACCTTAATATTATACTTTAATATTATAATATAAATATATTTTTTGAAATTTTTGTCAAATATCAGATTAGTTGATTGTATTAATAATATTGGCGATACTCAGCATATTTTGTATAAAGTGTTATTTATTTTGTAACTATGAAGTAAATTGTTCAAACACTTTAAAATATTAAATTAAATGCATCCAGTCATAATTATTTAAATATTTAAAGGCATTGTATAAAGTGCATTTTAAAAGTGTTAACATAATTTATAATCGTTCAGCTTATTTATTTCATCATATGAATTAAACCAATGGATCTCTTGCTCCTTTCATTTATTTCAAATTTATTTTATGTTTAATATTTTATCACTTGTACTTTGCAGTTATGTACCACAACTGTCCACAACATATGTACACTGTCGAGATAAGTATTTAATTTTCTTTTACAAAAAATATTTTACAAATGTAAAACTTATTATACAATTTTTGAGCTTATAATACATGTATATCATAAAATCGTGTAGATTTTATTTATATACCGATTAAAAATGATAAAATTTCTTTTTAATCTACGATTAAAATTAAAACAAAAGATATATATATATATTTTTTATTACAAAGCTTAATATTTTGTATAGCTTACCCAACTTAGCGACCAGTTGAACTACAATGCTGTCACCAGCTATTGCCCACCGTACTTCGTATCCTAAAGGTTCATGGAGTACTTCACAGTTTAATTTTGACTAAAACAAAATAACAAACATTGACAATATTTATAAAATTATAATCATAGTTTGTAATGACTAATATCGTTTCATTTTTGTAGATATAATGAATTTAACAATGCTAAATACTATTAAACCTATATAAAATTGTTTTATAGTTATTAGGTATAAAATATTGTGGAATGTAACCCACGTGTAACTACATGTTTCTATTTTTACTATAATGTGATTTATTTGACAACATGCCTGGTTATGATAATACATATTTCTTGGATTAATTATATTACCTGGGAATTGTTTGTTTATATTTTTTCTTCGAGATACCTATATAAACTGTGTCATAGTTGATGAAAGTGATGGACGGAGCGTGTTTAAAAAGTGCACATATTTAATTCATAATTGCGTGTATTATATTTGATGGATAACAATAATTATAGCACAATGCATTCTTGTATGATAAATGTAATATTATTTTGGAATTTTTTAAATATATAATGGCAGATATGTTGATAAAGGATAAATATATAATTATTGTTTACTCATATAACATAGTAATGGGCACATTTCGAGTTTTCGAGACGTACCTAAATTATAATAGTTTAAGTAATGCAAATACATAATATATCTAAAACATTCCAAGACTGTAATACAATTATACAAGTTAATTCTATTCGGTCGATACACAAAAGTTGGAGAGTGTTAAAAAAATACCAAAATAAATTTAAAAGTTTATTGGTTATGCCATTAAACAAAGATGATGTTAAAATTTCTATATTTTTTGAGTAAAAAACAGTTAAACGACTGTCCAAAATTAGGCACAAAAAGTTTACAAGGCATTTGTGTGGATACTGTACACAAGACATTAATTTTTAGAAACTGTTCCCCTACAGATATACTTTTTTTTCTTATTATTATTCATTCAATGTTTATAATTGAATACAATCGTAAAAAAGAGCATTAAATAAATATAAAAATAAAGTTTATTGACCGAGTATAGAAACCAGGAAAAAAGCAACTACCGAGAAACTTTAGTGGTGCATAAACTAATTTGTGTTTGTTGGTATCTTTTAGATTAAATGTTGACTTGAATAAAAGTGAACTTTAAATAATCATCTTTCTTTTAGTGCGTAAAAGTTATAAATACTACAAAACGACTTCAAATACAATTCATATTTTTATACAATTCTTAAGGCGAAATAAATTAATCAAGTACTTTACAAGTATGCGAATAGCAAATTTTAAATCTTCAGACGCTGGTAATGAGTGGACAATTTTTAAGTACACTGTCCTAGGTATGCCTATCTATCTATTCATCTTGAGCTAACGGGTAATTTAATTGAATTATTCATTTGTATTCCAAACACTGTGGGTTGTAGGAATTGAAAGAATTGTTATCTGTATACTCTTTTTGAATTACACCGACCTCCATAAAATGTATAATGATTAATATTGTGTATACATCGGACGAGAAGTAACTACAAGTATATATAGAGATTATAAGGAGCAATAATGATTATTGCCTTTCTTCTACATGCTAGTTAAAACCTCGTAGTTTATCTAGCTTAATAATGGGCGGACGTTTAAAGAGAAACTGTAAAGAAAGTTTATTATATATATATATATGTATACACATTTTGATAGATTGCTCGAAATTGTTAGGCGCCCTTGTAATTGGACACTCGAGCTGTGTGGAAAAAGCACGAAATCGGAGCACAAAAAATAGAGAGAGAGAGACATGTAGAATGATATATATATATATGTAGAGCGAGAGAGAGAGAGAGAAATAAACTAGAGCTTGTAGTGACTATGGCTTGCAGGATTGCATTGGAATGCAAGCTTGCGAGTCATCGACAGGCCTGTCAAAATTTAAGAACGAATTTGTAACCGTCGGCTGGTGTTACCGCCGTGCAGCGAGTGCAATATAATAATATTATTTACTGAACATAATAATACATAGGCGTATAGACACCATTTATTATAATATATTATATTTGACGCGGAGGTATTTTTATTTCGTTTTATCGAATGCGTTCATTATAATATTATTATACGCATCCCACGTTGGCGCGTGACGGCGAATAGTGAAGGTGTTTGATATTATATACGTTATATATTTTGTTCTCTCGCAAACAGCGTAATGTTCTCTCTGCGGGTCGTCCGCGTAGTGTTGTGCAACACATACCATAAAATAGTTTAGGTATACATACCGACAACAATGTAGAGAGTAATAATAATAATAATAATAATACTAATAATAATAGTAATATTGTAATGATAATATACACTTCGTTCAGAATACAGCGAGATTGCCGTTTCGAAAACATCGTGTACCTGTCCACCATTGCATGGTCAGTGCATGACTTGTTCTAATATTGGTTGCCGGACGAATGAAAATCGCAAACGTTATTGAGAAACGGACGAGTCGTATAGGCATATAATTACAGAAGGGATTGTTATTTACTACTCTAGGTGGCAAAAAAGCACTTTTGAGGAGGTTCTAGATGAGTTTGTATCACGCATGATAATTTTTTAAGGCACTCCCTAAGAACATATTATTTCATTCGTGAGTGAAAAATGTGTACCTAGGTTAAGTTAGGTACATCGAAAGTCAAAATTTGCTGAACACAAGTTTGCCCACGTAACCAAATGGTATACACCATTTGCCTCTGAACCCGTTTCGAAAATATTTTCGATTTCATCGTAAGTGTTGGTATTTCAGTTAGCTGGCCTGCAAATGCTGCTCCAGCTGGTGGACGTGCAGCTGCCGTCATCAAAGACTCTTCAAAAGTTCAAAGAAAACCTGTACAAAATGCTGGATTGTGTTTTAGACAATATAAACACCACCCCTTTCTGATAATAATAATTATTCGAATTGCGATTTCTCTGTACCGTACACATTTATCCCGATGACAAAGATTATAGATATGCAATGATGGACAACTGCAGACCACAAATTAAGATAGTACTTTGTACTTACTACCTTTTATCTTAATTCGAGTTGCAGCCCGACATCATAAATAATATTTATAAGCAAAGATATTACTGTATTACCATCGGAATGTCTATATACCTATGCGTTGAAATAAGATAGAAGAAAATGGTTATTGGTCGCGTGCAGTTGAGAAAATATGACCTTTACCTCAATATAATTCAATAGTACTATTATTTTCAGGTGAAAAACGTGTGAACGATGAACCTGGGAGTAAGAAGAATCTAACAGTTATCTACTGCAGAGGCAAGATTCCTACATAGAAAACCAAAGTTCAATCAAACCCGTGCAGGGATGAAAGCCCACCCTTCACGATTTTCATGCAATGATTTGGATTTCAACCAGGATGGGCTAAAAAGCAAAAAAAAAAAAGTTTAGAGGGCCAAGCCTCTTCCCCTCTTCAGTTTAGTCGACGTAAAAAGAAAGCGCGCGGAAAGGCCACACGTCTTAGAGCGTCGCCGAGACAATAGTTCACACGAAGGACTGTAATAATAATAATAATAATAATAGTAATAATAATTGGTCTCGCGCAAAGGTCACACACGACGACGACCGCGCGCCGCGGCGTCGTCGGTCGTATAATAATATTGCGTAACGCCGCGACGGGGTTAGTCGGGCGCGCGTAGGAGTAGAGCGGCGGCGGGTGCGAAGAAGCGTCGGTCGCCGCCGTCGTAACCGGTACGCGCGGCGCGTCGTCTTCGCGGTCGGTTTGGAAAACAATTCGTGCGCGACGGAAATCGAAAGAAGAAGACTCGTTGCGTAATGACAGAAACGCATTACAATATTATATTTTATGATTATTGTTGTCGTCGTCGTCGTCACAGTGTTCTTCTTCTTTTTCTCGGTCATAATCGCTCGCGCCGAACGATCGTAATAACAACTCACTATATGGATAATATAGCCGTACTCCGGTTTGGCCGAGCGGAGGCGTAGGTTCTATTCTTGGCGTTATTGTTATAATATGATTTACCGGTGTTGCGTATTATTAATCGTTATTATTGTTATGATTATTGTTACGACGACGTTCTACGCTCAGTGTTCTACACGATCGTTGTAAACTTAATTTTAAATATATTATTACTATCAGGGCTTCTAGCATTTGCATATTTTTTTTTTGAGAGGTCCTAGACATGCCCGCCTATGAGCCGCCATACGTTTCTTTCAGAAAACCAAGAAGCTGAATATAATTATTATTAATATTTATTTATTCATTTTCACTTTATGTTGCATATTTCAAAGTTAAAATGCTACTTTGAATTTTTTTTCAACTTTTAAGACTCAATTTTTTTTTATACTTAATATTATTTTGCATATTTTAGTATTTTTAGTGTATATTATATTTTCTAGCTTATATATAAATTATTTTAAGAGATGTACTTATAACAACCTTTTTAAAGCTATAAGTTATGAGCCCTGATTATTATTATTATTATAATACTATATTGTCTGCCTGCGTTTGACTACGGCGTCGGAGTTCGAACTCCAATGTTTGTAATACATAATATCATATTATTAATGGCCTGGATCGAGCAGCCCCGAATGCCGAACATTTTGGGTCACAAAAATGACGTATACGAAAACATAATGATAGCCGACAATCATGTTATACGAAACCTGCCCACAACATCACTTCGGTGGCGGCGGTCGAAGAATTAGCGTCCGTAATATAATATTATATTGAGCTCAGAACAAAAATTGAGAGTGACACGTCATATTATACGAACCTATCGTGGTTACAGAATATAGTTGTGTTTTTAAATATTAAATTTCGTAAACGCATTAGCCCGACCGGGGTTATCTGCTCAGGGTTTTGTAGGATATTTTATTTTATTTCATCCACACCCTTTTTGGCCTTTTTAGTATATAGAGCGAAAAATAGACTTTTATATTGCTTGCCAAAAAAAAAAAGTAATACGTGAATCGATGTATCGTTATTAGTTTTTGTTTCGTTTGAACATGACCTCTATCGTCCATATAGCGAGTAATGCACCGATAATATTATTTTCGTCCACTTTGTAGCGTAGGAATTGGTGATTACGAGAATGTTAGTATCGTTTCTCTATACTTGTTTTGAAATTTGGGCGCAGTTGAAATGAAATCATATTATTATTTTTAATGATCAAATTCGGAATCCTGTAGATTTGATATGAGTTACTTGGAGTAAACGAATGAGCATAACGGGTAATGGTTGAATGCGGATTAATGCGCGAACTAAATAGTTTTCTTAAACAACATTAAATATTTTGCTCCATTATAATGTTGTATGTTAGTTTTTGATACGTTATAACTTATTAGTATAAGGCCTATATAGGCTGTGTAAGGTACGATTATATATTAGACTTTTGTGTGTTACATTAAACTATAATATATGATTATTATATCGTGGATTCCTTTTACCGACATCTAAGGGATGGGGTTACATGTAATAAATATTACTTAAATGGTATTTTTTTCAATATTTAAATTATCGATAACTTATACAATTTAATATTTACACACAAATCACGCGATGTTCAGAGATAAAGTCCAAGGACTTACTATACCTATAGTATTATAAAATATGTTAAATTATACACATTTAGCAAAAATCTACAATTTTTCCGTATTTACGACTTTACGTGCTATAAACATAATATTATATGTATTGGACTTATACTATTTAAACCATTTTTGAAAGCTTAAATTAATTAAAAGTTTAAATACATAATTGTGTGTACAAAATAATATTTTTATGCTTAAATTTACATTCTCTACACTTGAAAGAAAAACATATAATTAAAAGTATACACTATAGTTATAACTTGTAGTTAGTTGTTACTAATTTTCAGCACATATTGAAATGTTGAATATGAATTTATAATCTATGTCCAGTGCCCACATTAGTCAAGCTAAACAAATATTTTTTATACAATTATATATTGTATGAGCTACGTTATTTATTATTGTAATTTATTACTTTAAATTATTTCGATTTAAGGAGAAATGTTATTCATATGTATTATTATGTATATTATAGCTACATAATATTATCAATTATCATATCCAAGATTAAAACTGTAATAGTGAACCGTGAACGTGCAGAGTTTAAATACTAAATAGTTATATTTTTTTTATGATAATAATTGGTTAGTGGTTTATGGCGAACATAGAGTTATATTATTTTTTATGTTAATAACAAACCAGTAGAAAATATGTTATTTGGATTTGAATTCAGCGATGTACGATAATAATTAATTTGAAATCTCCATTCCGCTAACGACGTTAGTATTGTTACCATACGGTATATGGGCAATGGGCATAGCTGGTATAGTGGTATACCTACATATACCTAGGTTCATATACTCGCGTAATGCTTATAGGCAGACACATGAATTACGAGTGAACCGTTTGCAGTCCGTCTCGTCCTAATAACGAGAGTAAAGACGCGTTACCGGTGGCCAGTTGCGATGAACGCAAGAAAACTCGAGAAAATAAATAAACGAATGTACAGGCAGAACTAAGCTACAGAAACTACTAAAGAATAGCTAGAGAAAATATGCAAGTTTGAGTGTAAATTAAAAAATATACCGGTTTCTTCGGTCGCTAATATCCGTATCTTATAATATCGTAATCAAAATTCGACAACTACCATTTTACTATAATACGAAAAATAATAATTATATTTGATTTTTTCCTACTTAACGGACTAGTCGTTCAAGTAAACCTGACGTTTAATAAAGTAGTTCAGAATAGGTACTTAATAAAAAAAAAAACAAATACCAAGAATACTATTTAATATTCAATTTAACATTAATAAAAATAAGTACTTAAACTTATATTGGATGAACGAACTTTCAAACATAAATTATAATGATGCAATGCAATAATAAATATAATGGCTAAAAGTGTGAATGTGTGAAGTGATCGTTAAAAAAATACTTGATAATAGATCGTAATAACATTGATAAAAAAAATTATCAAAACTTTGTTTACTGTGTTATATGATTTGACAGCCAAATTCACAGAATCCATAAAACAATAAGTTTAACGATATCGCCATTAACCAATCATACTTAGTTGCACACACGATTTAAAACATTTTAAACCATTGTTGCATAATGTCTATTATAAATCGCAATCCATGCATTAAACAATGAGAATAATATTGTCACTGTTCATAACAAATAACATAATCACGATGCTTAAAATTTTTGGAAAACACACAAAATGAATCATTTCAATGATTGTTTTGATGCATTATACTTTTTATGTGTTGAACTGTTCGTTAGAGGAAGCTATAAGTTAGGAAGCCATAGGTAGGTACGTAGGTATAATAAGTGTTCTACAACTGTAAGGCGTAGGATATTGTTTAAGTTTCGTATATTATATAACAGATCGATTGAATGCTAATCCGTTTATAGATTGTTTCTTAGTTTCATATTCAATATTGTAGATAGGTATAAGGTATATCATAATAACAATTAATAAGTAATAATGCATAAATGCATAACGCTATGGGTCGATATCGGACGGTCTCGGGGGCATGCAGGTCAAGACCGTGAACGACAAAACACGCCGACGTCTAAATAATACTATCATATATTATAAGCGCCATGTCCGGTCGGTGTTTGGATTTTTTGTTGCAGCCGGACCGGAAGTTTGGCGATCGGCCTATACGTGGTGGCCGGTGGCTGCAGATGGCCCTGCGCCGTCTCCGCGGACTTTCGGGTCGTCGTCTGCTGCTGCTGCAGATGTTGCTGCAGACCCGTTACAGCCG
>PVMI01039996.1:10981-23228 GCA_008528875.1 Aulacorthum solani | reverse complement strand
CGACCGTAGATAAAGTTTAATAATAGGTATTATTTTGTTACTATTTTGTCCTTATATAAACATGAGAAATCGTCTGTATTAAAAAATACAATCGTATACAATTAATAACTATTAATAATGAATTGTAAATGAACAAATTTTCGAAATATGTAGAAAAAATGGAATCATTGAGAAACATGTACTTATGGCAAAATATGTAAAGTAAAATATAGTCCATTTCACTGGAAATCCCTTGAAACGAATTTATCACTTACCTAAATTAATTTATCAAGTCTCAGTAAAAATATGTACTTACATAATATCATAGATCCGAGCCCTATTCATTACTAATAAATTATGATCACGGCTATAAATATGAGCACATAGCAGTTTTACGTAAAACTTAGATTTATTCATTTGTGATATTTATAGTACCTACCTACTTACTTAAATATAATAGTATCTACATTCTGCATAAAGATATAGGTAATGAACTATTTGAATAATTACTATTAATTACCATGAAACTATAAAATTTATTATATGTCTATGTTATATACCTGCTCGGCCGCCTATACTTATACTAATACTCGTAACTAGTCAGTAGTTACACACTTACACTATTTAGTTAACACCTAGGTTAAATTTTCGTATTTCAAACTATTGAATGTCAAATAATTATTTACGTACCGACAATGTGATCGAAACATCGGGTTTCGACGTGCCCGTCACCCACATACTTGTCTACAATTACGTTCAACCAGTAGTCAGCGAGCACGTATGACGCAAAAATATTGACTAGAATAGCGTACGGTATATAGATCAGAGCTTGGTAATACCTCATAGTGGTCGGTTTGGCGGGCGAATGGTTTGAGTAAGTGCAACAACGACCACGTGTTGCTTGACGCAGTGAGTACAACTTACTGAGTACTAAACAACTAACTCATCACTTATGGAACAAGGACCATGGCTAAAATCTTGAATTCTATATTTTAATGATTTATGACTTATGAGTAATGAGCTATGAGCCCGTCTCACGGCTATAGATACACACCGCAGTCGATTAGACTATCGTCGCTATCATTTCGCTGTTATCAACAAAATATAATTTTGTTATCTGAAATACGTTATCATTAACCTTTAGATTATCCCACTAATAATAATAATCATTAATTACATTCAATTTTTTAGAGAATTAAGAAAATAATTGAAATAAATTAGGAATTATGAACGAAAATAGTCATAAATACACGTCCATCATATGAAAAAATGGAATGTTGTGCCACCTCTGTGGTGGGAGAAACGGAATCCGGAGGCTTAGTTTTTTTTATCATTATGAGAATGACAAGTCTGCTCTCTAGTCATGGACCTTATACTAACTGTAACCTAAACTTTCAAGTGTAAGGTGTACGGCTCCATAAAGAATCAAATTACAGTAGGTATTGTACTTAAATTCCTTACTTTACTTAACACCACGGCGGACTTGCCCACAGATGGCATAATTTGTCCTAATCCTTATTTTTGTCACCTGATATGAACAAATATTTTTTTTCTGAGTAATTTATATCCATTGACCATGTTCTTAAACCTAGAAGTCACTGAGATACACTAGATATATTAAATATAGACTTATAAGTTTTTGAAATTTTCAAAAAATGGGAATATTTGATTTGTCTTCAGCAAGACGTTGACATACGATGTTCAATCGATTTTCTACAGTTTGTTTTCTTAACTTTTTTAAATGTACCTCTAAGGCTCCAACATAATTTTCGTCAAAAATTTGTTTTAGATAGACTTCAATGTAGGGAGGCTTTTTCTCTAATATCATTCTAGGTTAGAACTTAGGTTATACCAGTAAGGAAAACTGCCGATTTGTGCACATGGGTGTGTTTCTTTAGTACTACAGCAATTTATGATTGACACTGTTTGACCACAACCTGAGTGCCAGACGAAAAACAGTCACCGCCGATGTTCCTTCTACAATCATATGGGTTTGGTAGAGGTCAGCTCGTCACCAGGTTCAACATCTGTCTCTTCGAAGAACATTGTTCTTGGGGACTTTAAACTTTTTGCTATTACATAAATTAATATAATATCATAATATATTTTAAATGCGCAACTGCATTAATATTTACGACATATTTTGAATAATTTGAAGTTATTTATACCATGGCCTTTTTAACACTTTTACTATTATGTGCGGTGCGTTTGTATTGACAGATTAGGTAACTAACAGCTACTGACATTGAGATGAACTTGAAAATGTATTCAATGCATTACCTACCTATTTAGCATTAAATGCAGAAAAGTCAATAATCAACATATTTTCATCTTCAAACAAGACTTATGTTTAAGACTTTATGCCAACCCATTGCCCTGGGAGTATCTGAGTAGACGAGTTTGCAACATCATGTCTCTTTCATTTTTAAATTGACTCTATATGTTGTCTCTAAACAGTGTTCCTTAACAATTACGGAAATATTAACTATAATCAGTTATATTGACGAAAAGTAGTTCTATAACCATTTACTTTTGACTAAAGAATATACATATGATTAAATATAACTCATAATTCATTATTTTTATTGTATTGCAATGTATTATCTAATTTGTATTATATTTTATTTAATTAAAAAATTATTTTGAATTATTCTATCTTTTCTTTAACACATCAGTGCACATATAATTGATGTTTATGTATAGGACTAAATTATAATTTTTAACTTTTATTAATAAAGTTTGACATCTACCTAGTTGAATTTTAGTTTATAATAATCTATAAATTAATTAATTATTTCACATTAGTGTCAAACACTAAAATATTTACAAACATATAAAAATAACAACAGGATAGGGCTAATAAATTAATATGAACGCAATATATTATTCAAAATTGTTTATTAATGTACATAATAATTTTTGGTATAAAAATCTACCAGTATATAAATATAATAAAATTGTTATTTTCGATTTATTTTATAAACTTACTACCATAATATACAAATGTTTAGATTCTAAATATTATTTAATCATTAAATAACATTTTACAAACTCAATGTTCTTCCCCCTGTCCACTGGTCACTGAATATGATTTTACTTGGTGTATCTTATATAAAATGCTAATAGCTGTTATTATTTGTACATACAATATAAAAGTTATTTTGCTAAGGAATGGAAATGCCCATATAGAATAATCAAAATACAATTCTCGTGTGGTAAAGATATGGTTCACCTAACTTTAGTGAAAAAATTACTTTTTAACTAACACAAATAATTAAATAGCTTCACCTAAGTTCATTAAATCATTTATGTTGATACTAACAGATATAAAATATTATCCATGGACACTGGATCATTTATTAAACAATATAAATCTTTATGGTTCAAAGATTACTACTGTGCACCTCTCTTTCTAATCAGTCAAATACGTTGTCTCTAAAAGTATTTTATACAATATTCAATTTTAAAAGTTACCTACAATTAATTAATACTAATCAAAATAGCTACCTATAAATAATAATTTAGAAATATAATATAATATGTCTCTATATAACTTGGGTAAAGTTTTTTAAATTGTGAAAACAAGTTATATTTTCGATTAAAATTATAAAACAGGAAGACGTTTAAGGTGATATGTCTACACTAATAGTAACAAATATAGTTTTTTAGTTGTATAGAAATTATATAATATTAAATCTTAAAATTTCAAAAATAAATTTGAGTAATAGCATAGTTAATTGTGGTTACCTATTAAAATAATATATAAGATTTGTAAGGCTGATTCCAATCTATATCAATTCATAATGTTTAGGTGAGATAAAGATAACATCAACCATACAGCTAAAATTGTTAACTAATTTTAAATTAAAACTTAAGAGCGAGGAGTGAATACAATTACAATTGGTGTTTTCATTTTTATAGCCTAACATTGACAGATTTAGTAAGATACAAATAAGATTAGAATTTTTTTTTGTGATTTGAATCTCAGAAATTACAGAAACAAAAAAGGAACATAAAAATTGTCTTTTTTTGATTGGATGGAACAAATGTAATTTTGTTTTGACAATTAGGGCAAGTACAGTTAACTTAATTCTTATAAAGAATTAATTGATTTTTTTAATCATTGAGACCTTGTCTTTTTTCTTCTTCTAACATGGCATCTAATTCATCAGTTAAATTGGCTAACATATTTCCAATGTCATTAAGTACATCTGCTGGCTCTTTTTTCCCACTGTCATAGAAGTATAAAATAAACATTACACACAAATTATATTTTGCATCTAAATCAATGTATGTACACATATAACTGACAAATGAAATTAACAATAGAATAATTTTTGTTCTAAATATATTATTTGTATTAATTATAATAAAAAAAATTGTTTAGTGATATTACCCATTCTTATATTTGAGGAAGTCATACCCAAACTGAACTTTTTTAAAATTTAACAAACTCAAACTCAAAAAACCTATTTAATATTGTACTCAGACTAGACATTATAAAAAAAATATTCAAACCAAACTATTTGGTTTTGGTTTGAATATTTACAATTTTCAGTTTATTTTTCTAACCAGGTGAAACACTTTAAGTTTGATTTAGTTGAGTTAAGTTCAAAAATCAAACACATCGTAGCATCGATAATATTTATAAAATATGTAAAATGTTGAAATTGAAGAAAAAAATTTATAAAACTGTTAATTACATTTGTTGGTTTTGCAGTTATAGCATGTAAAAATTATAAAATATCAATATTTGTTTTTACCTTGGAGGCATTAACGAAAATTGACTTGTTGTTGAGTGCATTGAGTAACTTGAAGTTGTATGCATAGAATGATCAGCAAGCATAGGTTGAAGTAATTCTAAAATCAAACACAGAGAAAAATATTTAATCACTTGAAATAAAACAAAGAAAAATTAGAGACTAACCATTTGTAGATCTAATTGTTCTCTGTTTAATTGTGCCAGCATTTTCATTGGCAAATGGAATAGTATCTGATTCAGTACTAGAATTTGACTATAAAACAATATTTATTTATAATTTTATATTATTAATTAATCATTGTGTTTAAAAGATAAATAATTTACTTTAAAGCTTGCATTTGATCCAATATGATCCTCCAAGTTATGTTTAGGAGACATACTGTCTGTAGTCCATTTGCCCAAAGATTTAGATTGTAACGTTGGAATACAATGCAGATCGGCAACAACAGTAACTTGATGACACTTTTTATTATCTTCACAAGACTGTTGACGTTTAGGTGGTGATGGTGGTCTACGTTTTAATGTATTTAAGCCTGAACAGTCTTCTCTGAAAACAAAAATACTTACTATAAATTGAATATTCAAAAAAACAATTGAGTTTAATTTTTTGATCTTACATATTTTGTTGAGTAAATAAAGCGGGAACTTTAGCTACTAATCTTGGCTTAACTAGGCCTCTTGGTCTAGGTAATGTACCACCACATTCATGAAGAATAGATGTTTCATTTGTTGGTGTTAAATCGCCATCTTCAAAACTCTTTTGCTGATGTCTCCACTGTGGAGGACCTACAAAGCTACTTGTACCTCCAGTTGTTGAACTTATATTTTCATGTAGACTTTCCAAAGATTTGCCACGATGAGTTCCTCTAAGCTAAAATTATAATTAATATTAATTAATAAACATTTAACTTGAAATATAATTTTAAAAAAATCAAATGGGGAAATAATAATTCTTTACCGATTCCTGAAATTCGAGTGTCCAATTCGAATCCGGAGAAGGTCTAGGGGACTTAGTAAATTGACAAAAGCTCAGAAATTGATAAAAAGCAACAAGACATAGACATGATGATAGCAAATTAAAATTTATAAAATAGATGTATACCTTGATGGGAACAATATCTGTTTGACAATATAGTTGTTTGCTACTCTCTAATTCCCAAGGTTGATGAAAGCTGTGATACGTGGCATGAACGCGTGGCAAATCAAGTTCAACACTGCCCGTACCGCAACTTATGTTAGTGATACTCGTTCCACATCCAGAACTGCTGCTTACAATGCTTAATGGCGACTCGATGCAGGCCTTTTGGATGCAATTAATGGTTTAAATAAAAACGAATGCAAATTGAAAGCATTGTAAAAAATTAAAATGTAGTCATGCAAAATAAAATATAAACACATGCTTTTACAAGAAACAAAATTAAAAAAAAGAGGAATAGTTTGTGGTACTTACATCCCTATTTTCATAATTCATAGTGCCACATTGTTTACTATATAAATAAAATTAAAAAAGTTTGGCCACTAAAAATTGTATAAGAAAATAAAAATCTAAAGGAAATTAAAAAACAAAAATGGGAAATGCAGTGCAGTGTTTACATTATTAAAAATAAAAACATATACATTTTCCAAATACTTAGGTGTATTTAAGAACATTTGATCTGGGCAAAAAAATGTTTTTATGTGAAATTATTAGATGTATATAATAGATATGGCTCATTAAATACTTTAAATTTGATAGTTTTTTCATTTTTAATAATATTTATCAATAAAGTTTTAATAAAATTGATTGTTTTTATAATAGCTACAAAATTACAAAATAATAGTAAGATTTGTTTGGATATCTACATAATGATACACTAATTGCTAAATAAAAATTTAATATAAAATATTTTTAAATAATTTGAAATTTAAAAGAAATTGATGGTGTTTAAAAAAAAAAAGATTAATTAAGATTTATTTTTCATATTTTTAATGTCATTATTTTTTTGAAATTTATAATTTTTACTCACTTGAGTTTGAATGATATATGGTGAATGAGGAACAAATGATTTTCCAGCCTTAATGTCCTTTACTCGTTTAATTGCTAGTAATAATCTTTTTTGATGCCCAAGTTTGACTATTCCGATATCTTCTAAGTCTTCCCAAGTTAACTGAGTTACATCATCTATTGTGGAATAACCTTGAGCTTCTAACGCTGATCCATATTCTTCAAGTCTTAGTAACCTAAGCCATTCATCTAATGACCCCTAAATAATTGCATTCACAATAGTTATAATGAAACAAATAAAGCACAAATATACATTATACAATACTTACAGGAATGTAGTCTAATAATCCATCAGATATATTTAGTAAGCCAATTTCAGCTTTTAATTTCTTTCTATGATTTGGTTTCTTTACACCAATAGCAGTTAAATCCTATAAAATAAAAATAAAATAAGAATATAGGTAATTAAGTGTAATATTATGTGTTAAATAAATTATTTAGAAATAATGATGGATTAATCTATTAACTATTTTTTTATTGCTTCTAACATTATATAATACAAATATCTGTTTAAATTTAATTTATTGAAGCCAATTATTTCAAAATGTTATTAAAATGTTTAAGTGTTAAAATGAAATGAAATGATTATTTATAACTTTATATAAATGAAGAAAAATAAAATAAATTATACTATTTGTATTACTGATAACATATTTTATTCAATAGGTCTTTCAAAAATATTATACTGGCATTTGGGATTTTTAACTTTTATAAGTTTAAAATATCAAATATATAAATCAATTTACTTCTGGTGTCATTTTTGAAACTGTTCTCATATCGTATCCGGCAGATATGAACAATGGTAAATATTCTTCTAGATGCAGATCAACTAACCAACTGTACATTATATCTTTATCCTATGAATAAATCCAAATTAATATCAACATTAGTATAAGACATAAGTACTCTAACAAAATAAAATACATACTGGAACCCCTTGATTGAGAAGTCTTTCCACCCTAGTAGATGGACTAAGTTCTGGATGCCAATGAGTATTTCCTCGAAGATGACACCCTGAAGCACGACCACTATCTAAACTTGCCGTTGAGTGACGAGATCCTGAACCAGAACCAGATGAACCAGGACTATCACGACCAGGACTTTGGGTCATATCAATTCCTTGATCTTCCTGAAGTGATAATTGGTGGTAATACATCTTCATATTTCCACTGGGATGAGAATACTAAGCACAAAACATAATATTAAATGAATGGAAATTTAAGGTTACAAATTATATTAAAATTTTGATTTTATTTACTGAAGTAGATCCTGGAAATGTGAAAGCTGGATGATTGAACTGTGACGATGGTGATTTGTTTCCAATTGGGCAATAAGCATCTGATCCATCAAAGATATCTAGATTACAAAATAAATCATTCTCAACTTTGAAATATATAAGCTTAAAAAAATGTTGAATAGTTATTTTGGTCTAAAAAATTGGCTAAAAAAATTTAAAGACATTCAGAGTATAATTTACTTAAACATATATAAATTACAATTACATTTAGCTTAAAATTAATGGTAGATCACCAATGTTCCTAACTAAAACGGCTAATTACAATAATTTTATGTTTACCATTTTTAAGTAATTTTAGTGCTTTTTTTTAATAGATTTTTCTTTTGATAATGTTGTTAACTTGTTTTGTCATGGTTTAACTTTTAACAGGTGAAGATATATCTTCAGGTATATAAAAAATTGTTTATACATTTTTTTTGATTATACCAAGTTCGAATAACATTGTATTTAATATTTAAATTTTAAAAGTTAAATTACAATTATATAATAACAAGTAAGGAAAAGCATAATATTCTAACAGAATATGATTTTTAATGGAATGATTTATTACAACATACTAGTATGCTGATAAGAGGTGAGCAAGCACTTGGTTTTTGCATCATATTAGGTTATTATTGTAATTTTTTTTTTTAACAAATTCGGAATTTTTTTGACATTTTCTAAGAACTTAAGAAAGTTCAAAAATTAGAACTTCAGCTCACTATTTTATTTCATTAGATCCAACTTTGTGCTGTTAGCTTTAGTATTACAGTGAATTAACCAATTATAAAACTTAAACTTAAGAACATTATCCATGTTTGTACGTTGACTTTAATACAATATTTAAATTTTAAAGCGAGATTTTAGCGTTTTAAATTATAATATTTTACATACCTACGAAGTAATAACATATATAAAAATTGAAAACTCCAACTCACAAACACAGATAAAGTTCTTAACTTTAAGTTTGATGACAGGTAAATTTACACTAATATCAAAGCTAACGACACAAGTTTGGTTCTGTTGAACGCAAATTTGCTTTGTTGCGCGTGAGTCAGAGATTAAAAACAAATGTCCGCCGACATCCTCTTAAGTAGGTATCACATGCATTCAATGTTTAATCTATACATAGAAATTAAGAAACTTTTAGAGCATATTTGTCTCATAATATGATCAGTTTTCATACAATGATATGTAAAATAAAAGGTATCCAAACAAATAAATTATAGATTATACACAAACAATATCATTATTTCAGATAATTTTACCTGGTTTGATACAAGTATTTGGATCTAGAAATGCGTCATCGCTGGAGCTACTATATCCTGTTGATCCAAAGCTACTACCTGAATGTCGGCATGCAACTGAATCCGGAATGGCTGGTGGAGGGACTTTTTTTACTTGAGGAACATTTTTCTGAGTTTTGTTCATACTGCTAACTGTAACATCAGTACATCAAACAAGTTTAGTAAAAAACATTATTACGAAATACATTTTATAATAACACATATTCCATGAATATCTACTATAAAGTAATAAAAGGTTTTAAAAGGTTCAACGTTCTATTAAACAATGGCTCTGATTTTACAAAAGCCAGCTACTACTTATTTGAAACTCAAGCGCTTGTCAGAGGGGAGTTATGTTGTCGAGCCTCATAGAACGAAGTCAAAAGCTTTTGGAGGGTAGTTCAAGGATGTAAAAAATCACTATTCACACAAGCAAAAAAACCTTGATTTATTTATATGCATAAACAATAACGTTATTTCACTGTATTTAGAAAAAGAAAATATATTATATTAATTAGTAATAATCATTAACTATTTTATGACTTTTATTTAATCTTTGGTTTGAAAATTACACAATTTATTTGGTAAATAACTGTATTGGAATAGTATAAAATAAACATGTTTAGTATTCCATTTATTATTTTTCGTTTATATTATATTAATTCTACGTAAAATAAAGTATGTTTATAATTATATAACTATTATCTACAACTCCTACGACTAAACATAAACAAAATTTAAATATAAATAGTAAGTACCTAATATTTGTCGAAGAGAAGAACAGACATGTGTTCTAACACACTTTACATTATACAGCTAGGAATACATTTTATATTAATGAACACATTTTCTTTCTAATATAACATATAATTTATATTTGGCGTAACTATAAGTTGGTAGAAAAGTATTGTAATTCAAAATTATAATAAATGGATATATTGATTAGATCGACATATTTTTGAAAATAACACTTAAATACTATGCTTAATAACCTTGATTTGATTTTCTGAACAGATTTGAACATATGCTAGACCTATAAATAGTACTTATATTACAATATATATAATGTATAATATACAAAACCAGTTTTCTTAAATTGGAAATTTGCGTGGTTGCGAATACAACTAAAATGTAGGTGTTGCACCTTTGTAAAAGAACAAAAAACATACGTGGGAAGCAATATATAATATACTGTCAATATTTTTTTTTATAATGTAGTCCACTAAATTGTAAAATGCACTAATGCAAAATAATAACAAACTCTATGAAACTAAAAAAACGTAAAAAGTTGCAAAAAAACTCTATACGCGATAAAAACTTAAGCAATCAGCATAAATAAATACTCTTAATACTATTTAAATAGTATTTTTAACGATCAGGTTATATTACTTTAAAAATCTATAAATATAAATTATAATACAAAGTATACCTTCTGGTAACTATGAATGTTTGATAAGAGACAAGATCTTAAACTTTTAGTATACGTCCATAGCAGTATTCTGAGTTAAACATTATAGAAAACAGATGTTAATTTTGGTTTTACAACGAAGGGTGACACGTGGCAAGTATATTCTTAATAAAAACGTATTACCTCTACTTATGAAACTAAAAACACTTCATATGTAAAGTATATTCATTAAATGTTGGATCTAATATAACACATTTTTATACTGATAAATTGAATAATAAATAAATGAACCTATTTTATACAATATTCACGTATAAAGTAAGAAAAAAGTAGATGGTAAGTATTATAGTAGTATATCATATTGCTTTTTAATATAGGTATATTAAAACAACAATCGACTAAAAATATGGCAACGAAAATATTAATAATGTATTATATTATATAATAAACTATCGAGTACCCATACACATATTATATTTTAGTGATTAACGGTCTTTAGATAAAACATTTTGGTAATTAAGGAATAATTAAATTAATATATAGATTTATATTTTATTAACTGACTCAAGTTATTCATATAAATTAAGTACCTGAAATGTAGGCAATAGGTAATTGGTACCTTTATCAAATATCAATATCAAAAATCAGCGAAAAATTATGATTTAAGATTAAGTACATTTAGTTATAAATCTAGTAATAATGAAAATTATTTTGAAAAGTGAATTGGGAATTTAAAATTTTAACTATACAATTAAAACGTACTAAAATATATTAGAAAATATTAAAAAAATAAATCATTTTTTCTATATAAATGATTGTTTTGATCGCAAAACAGTTTTAATTAGCATTTCTTGGGAACTTTTAGGAAATTATCAATAATTTTAAAGATGTAATTTGTAGACTTGTATTTAAATTTGCAATATTTTATTTTAATTTTAATTAATTCTGCACATTTTTAATTTCTAGACAATTATAAAAGGAAACAAAATATGAAAACGTATTACACTGAGGACGTTACACCCGCATAATACGATATGATGGCTCAGTTTACAAACGTACCTACAACTTCAGCAGAACACATTTTGTGATGTTAGTTTTAATATCAGAATGAATCGTTTAACTATCAAGTTTACAGACAAGTACAAATTCTTTACGGTATTTTAATTTTTAAACAAGTTTAAATGAAAATTTTAAAATCCTAATAAACCCAAATTTGTTATATTATTGTAAGTTTGTAAAGAGGATACAGCACATGCGGGTGTGACCGTTCTCTTAATATTAACTACAAATTAAGAGAGTTGAGATACACCAGGATCAGGTATCCATATATCTGATACCGAAAGATTCATGAACTATAATAATCATAGTATCATACGCTTCTAATCGTTTATTATGTAAACACGCACAGCAAGTATATTATTTTCAATGTTATAATAACCATTGATATACTACAATTAGATTCATTAAAATAAATTACATTCAAGTTTTAAAT
>PVMI01039996.1:0-10890 GCA_008528875.1 Aulacorthum solani | reverse complement strand
ATTAGATTATACTTTTATTTGTTTATAAACCGAGTAATATAAATAGTTTAAGCTGTAAATATTTTAAATATTATTAAAAAAAAAATTTTAATTCATCATACGTTTTCAGAGTTTGAATATTTGATGCAAGGGCATAATATTATTATGATTATTCATTTTTTTTGTAACCAAAACATGACGGTAATTATATTTATTAGTCATTAGAACATTAAATTATGGTAAAAAAGTGTTGAAACTATTATTAATTTATTTGTAATGACTAAACACCAACGCTGTATTCAATGATCTGAAGTTCTATATTAAAATAATATGTGCGGCCTGCTAAAAACAATTAAAATGATTGCTTGGTTGTTACGAGGGTAACATAAAAGACGGAAACACGAGTATGTTTGGACAATGGGCACACACGATTAAATACAATAATATGAATTATTAGTCTATTCTGTATAATCGAACTATAGGTATAATTTTTTTGTTTTCAGTTGAGTTCTTAAGTCTAATTCATTTCATTTGAATACGTGTCGTACGTCCGGGTACATTATTTAAATCGTAGATACCTACGTGTACATTTTATAATATTATACCTGGTGAAATTTTCTTTTAAACTATTCAATTGACATTTGACGTTATTACAGGTTAACATATATAAATATATAATATTATACCTAGTACCTACTATTATACCGAATCCCAAAAACTCGATGAATCTATTATATTCTATTGTTTTGTTTTATTCTTGTTCTTTTATCACTTACTATTTAACAAATTTTTCCAACTTCCACTAAGCGCTCTCAGGTACTTGGTAAATCCCTTTGGTTCTGCAGACTCGTGAGACAAAATCGAACCACTTATCGAAGACCCAGCTAAATTTCCATCAGATCGGCTTCTGAACATTGACGTAAATGGTCTTCTGATCTTTCTGGAATCTTCAACATATTCGGTTTCGACTAAAACGATATCGTTGTTTTCAAATAGACTGTCGAAACTCTCATAAGTGGTATCCATCATGCTCTCTTTTTTGATATTGCGGCGGACGGATGGAAATTTTCGCATAAATCCAAAAGTTGATTTTCTGTCTTCAGAATTTGAACGATCTAATATTCGTTTGCCAGGTGGTAAGGGTGGATGTGCCCATAAACTGTTCCGTATATCAGACATGATGATCAAATGTTCAATCAAAATTCAAAATACATCCGTTTGACTCGTTTGAACTATATGTATAAACGATATATGAACGAAATAAGAAGAAAACTACATACATTAGGTAATTGTTTAAAATTAAGACGAATATTAAAGTAGAAAAAAATAGTTAAAAAGCATGAGCTTAATAGTGTTACAAGGGCGATTCCGTGACCTATTATAAAAGACAAAACATAATATAAGGACTTTTGAATTTAATGATATCATTATTTATCAACAACTGCCGATTATTAATTATTCATTTATTTATCAAAGCAATACAGTTGTATAGGATTAGATGATAATATGTACTTTGATTAGTAAAATGTATAAAAAAACAAAATATCAATATAACGTATGCACACACGTATATATTGTTATTTGTAATAACCATTTATAAAACTATACAGTTTATTAACTTGGTTGTTTTCATAACTAATTATATATTAAAATATGAAACACAAAACAGTTCATAACAAGTTATGGACGTTGTGGTTAAGATTTTTAAAAGAAATATATTATATGAACGCGTAGAAGAAATATAATTTAATGAGTCGTTACAGTACTTTAGTACTATAGTAATATTACTACAGTACTATAAGTCGATACAATTGGAGTAAACTAATGTGTAGGCTATGTGCCTATGTAAGACGTATGTATATTATGCACATTCTTTATTAGCAATAACGTTTAGTATATAGCTACCTACATTTTATACAACAGAAAAATAACAACGGAATTGAGAGATAAAAAAAATGAAATAGTACCTACAGTATAGGTCTGTATAATATGAAATAAATTAATATTTTTCCTAATTCCGTTAAGTGATATTGAACTTTTATCATTTTTCCTTGAAACCAGATGAAATAACAAATATGACCAAGATGAGTGATAGGTTAAAAGATAATGTTGTACGCTTGTTTTACAGTAGTCTGCAGGTTCTTGACATTACATTCCTTGCCTATTACGGAAAGGAATGTTTTGACACGAAATCACGTATAATCTCGAACACCCGCGCGCAGACAACGATTACTATAACTACCAAGTATTGAATATAAAAGGCAGTAACCAATATTCAAAAAAAAAAATGTAAATGAAAATAACTTTTAAATTTAAAATAAAATGTAAGTCAACGTATTTTATGTAAATTTAATTTTCATATTTAAAATAAATTATTTCCTGAAAATTATGAAGAAATTTCATAATACCATTATTATACATAGTATGATTAATGATAATAGCTAACGTATTAATTATGATATCAAATTAAAAAGACTTATTTGTAACAATTTATTGGACAATAAGGTAGTATAAATACTGCAATTATATATGGCCTATTAAACCACCCACATTTGTTTATATGATATCAATCCATGGTATTACGAAGGGTCGAATTTCTGGGGGAAATATTAGAATCAGAAGGGACGTGTTATTTTCCCGCCTTTATATACTGAAAAAGTATTGTTATTTGTTACTATTAAACCAAACCAGATGTTGACGATGTTATAGTTAACGCACACTGCAATATATGTGAAGAATGATCAAATCCATACAATAAATAAAATATATTATCAGATCAACATACTATTTCGCATGCAATAGAAAATAAAATAAAATTTTAAATCATCAATCGAAATAAATTGGCTATGGGGGAATGGTTTTCCAAAATTAAACAATAGCTATAAATGATATAATATAGCTTTGTATACGTAATTTTATGAATATAAAAGCAATTAATAATTGTTATATAAGCCAACGAGAGTTGTTTTAATATTCATAGTGCATAGAAATATGAAGTATTGATAGTTTATAAAAAGTTATATCCATTTTATATAAATAATTAGCTGATATCAAAAAGAAAAAAATATAACAAAGTACCTACCTAAAATTAATTTTTATAAAATATGAAAAATAACAACAGTAAATTATAGCACTAGTCACTTACGTTTTAGAAACTTTAATAATAAGACTACGCACATAAAAAACTGACTGAAATATAGTTCGTTTAACACTATAACGTATACTAAATATACATACAGATTTAACGTCAAAAATAAGGTACGACCAACCACCGACGAACTTCAACGTACACACGGCAACTAGTAACAGTACAGCAAAACCCACGCGGACCCCGAACAAGAACAACCAGCGACATCTATAGTCGTTTCACATAAATTGTAGCATTTGCAGCATGTACCTAATAATATTATAATATTCCTACACGCGCCTACAAATATAATTACATATTAACTGAACTAAATGTAAGCATAAAAAAGTAGTAATACATGTAAAAATATATATTACATACAAATATATACACCTATAAGCACTAAGTAATTTTAAAACAAAATATGTCTATAATAATGTTAGAACTTTTAGCAAAATATTATTTGTATGTACAATATATCTAGATATCCTATTAATATTTTCTATATTTTTATTTAAAGTACCAACTGCTTATATTTGTTTGTGGTGACACACCAGTTGACCGTACTAGTTCTTATATCACAGAATTTACCGAGATTAATTGGTAAAAGTCCCAATTCAGACACTGCACAAGGACAGTTGTTACAATTTAGATTCTATCGACATTATTAATTTACTTTTACCATAACATACAAAACTGCATAATAATAAATTATTTTAAAATATCATCGTATACCAATGTAATACTTAGAACAATATGAAGAGTCGAGAAGTATTAATGTATTGTGTATTATTATAAATAGCATATCGCATAATTCACAATTTAATTATTATTATTACAATAATAATTAATGACAAATTCAGGCGCTGAAGTTTGGAAACTTAGGTTTTATTTCTGGTATATGTAAATGCATAACAGATGAAAGTAGCTTATAGCGCCAGGCAGGTACAATAAATGTGGGTAGCCCAGGAATTTCACAACACACCATATGGTCGTCATCTTGATTCTCCCCTTCCCTTCTCTTCCCCGGAGTCTGATTTAGGTTTAACGATTTATGCACACTTTAGGCAAAACAATGACCTTGTATACAAACAAAGATGATCATTAATGAGTTTCTTTCAAGTTAATCATTAAAACTATTGAAATAGAACACAATTTTAAAGATAAACAATTAAAATAAGTACACCCGGAAAAAATAAACGTAAGTAATAATTTTTAAAAAATATATGAAAATAAAAATGACCAAAAAAATTATTTAAAACTCGTAAAAATCTACGGTGTAAAACTTAAGTTGGTTATGCGATTAGTGAATATAATTACATAATAGGTATATGAAAATTATACCATAATATAGGGTTAGACTATAGAGAGTTGTTAATAATTTTCCAAGTGAAAATCAGGTGTCTAGTATTATACTATTGTTGATAGATATTATTTCAGCAATATTTTACTGATTAGCTTCACTTTCACGTTTCTAGCATTGTATTATAGTAACTCTCTTTTTGACTATATGCAATCAATTTTCATTTTAACAATTGATATCGGTAATACTAATTATATACTCTTAACAGTTAAATACAAAAAGTAAAATCAAAAGGTTTCTATTAAATAATAATACAATACAATATAATAATATTAACATAAAATATATCAAGTATAAACAACCGTAACCTTAAAAACGTATAATACTTTTTTTGTTTTTAAAAAGGTATTCTTTTCACAAATTATTACAATTTTACATTTAACTATATTTAATGTATATATTTTGTATTTAAGCGTCACTCGAAGTTACTTAATTTGGTAAATAGGTATAAGTTAAGGGATTAGAAGAATTCCTACGACGAAATCGCATCTGAAATCCATGCCGAAATAAAGTACCTAGCAACTCTACGACAATATACAATAGCGCATATTTTATTTTTTTTAATGCTCTATATCTGAAAGTAAGCACGGTAGAGTCCACAGCATATATTATTGTCCCGTAGGGAAAGTATTCACACAAAAACCTCGTTTTACGTGACCGGCCTAGTTGCCACAAACGAAATGGGGATGAGTATATATATTCGTCAACACGTTTCCACCATTCATGCACATCATACTATTGCCAATTTGAGTTATCCTTAAAATGAGTTTAAAATATTTTAACATTGCACCAAGGAATAAAAACATGATTGGTTTAACCAAAGACGTAAAAGAGTTTCAGATCTTTAATATAAAATACATGAACTTTTTTAATACTCGTGTAGGTACTTATAATCGTCTGTATACTCAAAAGTTTCCAGAAAAAAAAACTCCAATTGCATAAAACCAGTAGGTACTTTCCATCGTTTTTTTTTCAAGAACGTGATATAATAATATGTAAGCTGATATGATTTTATTAGTTTCAAGAACAGTAAAATCAACCATGTTTAACGAGTCAAAAATTGTTTACACGATAACAAACATACATTAGAAGTTAACAAAAATTACATAATATAAAAATGTCCCACCACGTGTTATTTCGATGATATTTTCTTTTATTTAATATTGTGTTCAAGAGCTACATTATTATAATTTAAAGTATTATTTTGTTTATCTAAACTAAATTATAAAAACTGTTGTCTATAGGTACGTGTTATTCAAAATTCTGAGGTGGTCAATTTATGTAAATTCTTTATAAGTGGAATTATTCATTTCCATTAACCATATTAACTTTAAATATATACGAGTTTTAATGTTTGGGCAGAAAGTAGATTGATAAATCCAGTTGACGGGAGGGTGTATGTATTTGAGGACAATGACATTGAGACACCCTGTGTAAACGGGTTGATATATAATTTTTGTGTCTCAAGAAGATTTATTATTTTAAAGAGATTTAAGTCATGTACATCAACACTTTCAATATCATCATGGGACAACCTCAAGTTAAATACTCAACGATAATATCTATACTTTATTTCTATAAGTTTGCCTAACCTAATATATTATATAAGGTTTATTTTAATCAAAACCAAATAAAGTAAAAATGTTTTTAATTTTTAAAATAATAGATATAATGAGATTTTTAAAGTATTTAAACAAAGTTTAAATTTATAGCAACATTTTAAGACCTAACAATATTGTTGGTTAAAAGTTAAACGATCCGGTAGGCAACGTCTCTACGGTTCGATCCTTATAGGGGCTACTGCCTACTCGTCTAACATGTCCTAGACTACCTGAAATGCATTACCTACCCGAACACTGGTACCAACTTTCTTTACGAAGGTAATGATAATAATACATCACAAAATTAAAATATGATAGGTATACAATATTATATTATGTACGAGATTATATGGTTATATGATTATTTATAGAATTAATAAGTAATTTGTTAAAATATTTTGATTTTACATTCTCCTAAAGTTATAGATTAATACAAAATAAATAATAATAGACCTAAATCTAAAAACGTGTTATTTTTATTTTACATAGGAGTTTGATGTATGCCTGTTAACTGAAATTTTTATCCATCTACTTCAGTCAAAATAATTAAATGGTAGATACATTTCGGGTAAATTGAATTGTTACATTATCTTAATTTAATACACACACAATTGAAAAAACTTTATTCGATCGTGCATATATATATTTATCAATTTCAACCAAGGTCTATTCAACAATAATAAAGCACTTAAAATATAATGACGCTTAGTCTATAATCATGTTTTAACATACTATTTTATTTGACTAGCTATAAGAGTTCAGAGTAGTAATAAAAAACATCTAATAAACCACATATTTTTGTCACAAGTCATAACGTATATTATCTATAGGCCATTGCATAATACAAATCGTTTTTTAAATGATTTAAATATTTATTGTAATACTAAAATATTGTTTCTAAGTTAAAGTAAAAACGAGTTTATTATTTTGAAAAATGATTCAAACAGATTTTGTTATCTAAAAGCTTATAATTTAAACGAACTTTAATCAATATTTTCAGATATTAGATCTTTAATATATTTTTACCTATCATACAAATATTTTGTTGAGAATAAAATCAATCGATATTTTAAACCATGTTGAGAATATAAATGTATAGTATTATTTATACAATATGATTAACCTTATGAGATAGATTACATATTTGACAATTGAAGAAGTATTTTACAGGTACCTATAATACTATTATACAGACTACAGACAGTATACTACACGTGTATACAGGTAGTTAAATATTTTCATACTTCGTTAATTGGTCAAGCTACAGTAAGTTTTTTTTAGTTATAGGTCAAAATAATTGAACCTTTACCCTTTGTTAATTCTACATTCCCCTTAAAACTGTAGCCGAAATGAATAATTATTATTATTGTTATTATAAAATATATTATAAAATTGATTATACATTTTATGGTACTTACTTAAAATTCTCGTTATAATCTTATTTGAATTGGTAATTTATTAAAACTTTAAAGAACACAAAATGGTACTTTTGTACTTTTCTGCCTCTAATCAAATTCTTAGATATAAAACTTTTATTATATTTTCTGATAAAACTTAATTATAATACAGTTATACCGTACTATGGATAGTGATAATTTAAATATATTTATATATTATATTATATGAATGAGGTTAACAACAAAATTATAGATAACCCCAATACGTAATTGATCTAAAAAATATGATATTTGCTAATTAAATTAATATTATTAGTTATTGGGTTACCTATTACCAAAATAAAAACTTAACTTGAAAAGGCATACAATAATTTTCATGATGTAAGTAAGAATGATGAGGGTTATAGGAATAATTATAGATGGATAAATAATAATAATAATAATTATAGATCCTGTCTTCAAGTAATAATATTAACGGATCATACATAACAAAAAAACATTAAATAATACATTTTTAATATTTAGTTCCATAATTACCAATAATTGGACTATAGAAAAAAAAACTAAATATTACTTTGCGCTATGATTTTTATCTGGACAAACCTTATGACACGGCAAAACTGTTTTCACACTATCATGAAATGTTGTTGTATTTAAGAATATAACCTTAAAAGTATTGAGTACCATACGAATTTGGCAAATTATTTCGATAACATAACCATGATGACATAATATATTATGAATAAATAAAAATTACAGATCTTTATTACTCGAGTTATTAACTTTTTAGTATATTTACTATTTAGTATTTGATTTTTAATAATTGAATAGATTATGACAAATGATAACAACTAATTTTACTTGAAAGATTAAACGAAGTATGCAAATTAAAATCCTAACAAACGAAAATATACTTAAGTAAAAATTCATAATCATTAGAGGTATAATGCTCTTTTACTTAAAATGGTATTACTGTAGACTGCAGCACAGTCCGTCTCTACTAAAAAAATATAAAAATAAAAACTACTTGAAAGGAATAGAAGGATGTACAAGTAAAAACGTCAAACATTAATTATTTTGCCTATAAAAGCAAAAATTGCGTCAAAAGCCAATGACAGATATGATTATATGAATACAGTGTTGTGAATTAATTACGTATAGATATGTGGTATTGTGGTATATAAGTATGGAATGATTTATAATAATTGGATTTTGATGTGTAAAAAATAATAAAACTTTTATGCATGTTTCATCCATTTATCAAAAAAAAAAATGAATGATTTCTTTGAAATTTACATATTTAAATCTGTATTGAAATATTATAGTTATTAAATACTATATAGTACCATTGATTATAAATATTTAGTGAATAGTTACAGAAATTAAACTGTGCCACAGGTTATGGAACCTGACCACGCACATTAATAAACCATTAATAATTTATACTTTGATAAATATCGGAATATATAATATTAATCAAAACTTGAAAGAAATAAGTAATAAAATAATATTTCAAATTGAAAATCGGAGATCTCATTTAGCTGTATATTGAGCAGGTCACTATTGGATGTGTGAATATGAAAAAAAAAAATAAAAAAATTATACAGAAGTTATACAGATAATGGCGATCTTTATCCGTCAGATAATCTGCAGATAGATACTATAAAACTTTATCAACATTTGAGTTTCAACGCTTTGACCATACATATTTTAGCTACTTTTAAATTGCTATAAGAAGAACTTGAGAAATCTAGAGTTAACTTTTCAAGATTTCTGAATTTAAAAAAATGTACAATCATAAATCAAAAAAAATATTAGATATAAAAAAAGACCAAACATATTTTGAAAATTATATCGTGTCTAAAAAACATGGATAGAATAATAATATATATACATGAGAAAAATTTAAGTCTCTTAAAACTGCGGTTGTTACTTGTTCCGCAAAAATGTAGTTTAGTAAGCAAGTACTATAGATTAGAATACGGTAAGCACTGTTGAAAAGTCAAAACTAACGGCGGCATAGTGTTTAATACAAATGAAATTGCCTACACCGTTCTTTTCTTGGGTTATGTAAAAACCAATACAAATTTTTTGGTTTAAAAAAATGAATTCTAGGTCAATCATGGATAAACACAACAGTATGCACAGTTCTACTGTTATTATACAATATAATATAAATGATTTATAATTTGAAGTTTTAATAATTATTGAGAACTATTTTGGTAAATATACTATTTCTACCACAATAACACCTTGTTATGCTCATAAATTGTAAATAACAAATGGGGATTAAATGTCAGAGAACATATTTTATGTAGAAATTCATAAAAATATACATAATATTTTCCAAAAAATAAAACAAATTTACAGTTAAATTATTTTAGTTCATTAATTGATACCTAATGGTGTCATAAGAGGGCCAAATTAATGAAGTATAATATAATTAAAATCTAGATTTTTTTTATACCATAATATTTGTGGTCTATATTTTGTTGTGCTAATAGCGCTAGACGAAATTACACCAATCAAGCGATTAAGTTGCGTTGATAATAATTAACCAAGCCACATGTCGACAAACATGATTATTGATGAGGTATTAAATAATATGAAATATATACAACAGAAATCGTTTATAATGACGTTCAAGGCATTATGAAAAATAAGTCATAATAACCGATGGTCATCACTACCGATGAAATTTAACATATAAAACTTACCATGCATTTTTTGGGGTTCTTTACTTTAAGATCATGAAACCGTCACTATAACCGGACTATTGGTTAGGTTATTAACAAGTTATTAACAGTCTTACTATTCATATTGAATTCGAGTATAAGTTATTTGTACCGGAATATTATTTGGGAGTCCCAAATTGGGACGAAATACTACGATGTGTATAGACAGTACTTGAAAATAAAAACTTAATATCTAAGAATAACGTTAGTACAGAGACTTGTACCAAAATAAAAGACACCATCGGTAGTGCCGCTTACGTTGTCGGCACAATGAGATTTTAGAAGGACAATTTTTATTGTAAAAAAAAAGAGATGAAAAAACCTTTTTGCCCATAATTATGAGAGAAGTAGAACTATGCTCCATTGTCTAGTGATAAATTGAAAGCATAGGTACTCAAATTTGAATCAACTGGGATTTATTCATAAAACTGTAAATCTGATCATGGTGGAAATTGTATAGACCCTCAAATTGGAGTCCATACCTAGAACATTGAATGTATATTATGCCGAATTACAAAACAAAATTGTTCTAAACAAGTCAGTGGAACTTCCCATTTGCTAGAAAAGAGGTTGCAAGAATTCTGGGGATTCGTCCATCAAAGCATTAAATAAATTGTCGATTGTTTCATAAATTTCAAGAAAGTAATAGTAAATAATTAATATACCTAGTAATTATTATTTTTTTGTA
>PVMI01039864.1:0-10653 GCA_008528875.1 Aulacorthum solani | reverse complement strand
GATAAATAATAATTATTAATATTGCTGATTAATAATTTTCTGTGGGTGAATTTTAGTTAGTTGAGTTTTCTATTTAAATTATAATTGATTATTATTTATTATTTATTATCAGCGCATAACATATAAGTAATACTATTATAGGTACCTATATTTTAATTAATTTCCATAGGTGTACCTTGTACCTAATTATTATAATATACAGTTTTGTTAGAGTTTCAATTTTTATTGTTATGCCTAAATTAATTTTTGTATGTACTTACAATTTGAAGTTATGTCATTGTGCGCCTACAATTTCGGGTTATTTTATATGCACCAATTTCAATTTTTTGAGGGGGAAAAGTGATACCTACCTAATAGACAATAAGTATGTAAACAAATATACAGAATAGGTATTCAAAATAAATATCTCAATTTATCATAAAATATAATCGATCGAAAAATAATTGTCGGTGGGCTATAACATTTTTAATTTTTCGCAAGATTGATATTTTTGACATCTTTCAGCAACACTAACATACATTTTTATTTCATTAACAAACCATGTTATTACCTACTGGCTACAAAATATTGTTTTATTTTTTTACCAATCAGCTATATTGCCTACAAATCTACACATTTTTGAGACAAATCATAATTGCCACTCAAATGTGTGTAGGTCTATATTATTTTTCATTCAGGCAGGTTCAAATGTACCTAAGTATAATATCATATAAGTATACAATATTTAACCAAACAACCACACGTCTACACTATAATTCCCGATAAAGAGTCTGGGGACGGTCGATCTACCGTGAGGCAGCCGGCCGGCATTAAACTCCAATAATTTTTAATCATGTAATATGAATGTTATAGAATACTATAGAATATTCTAGACGTCATATTATTATAATTGTAAAAATAAACTTTAAAATTCCTTAGTGCCAAAGACGCAAAGACGGATGTCCATAGTCCATCGCCGTGTTGATATAACATTATTATCCTCCTTGAATTTCCCTATTATCATTTATTTCCCTTTCAAAGATTGTTGCTAGTGTTTTTATTTTGTAAGGAACTGTTATCGTACTTCGTTAAAAATGAATTTTTACTTATAAATATTTACGTCAAGAGATTACTGATAAAGCATTAAGCAATAAGCATCACCATAAAAAATTGCTTTTAAGCTTTATTTCCATGCCTTTCAAGTTCCAACTTAGTTAGGTTTTTTAAAATTGTCGGTGAGTATAATATAGTTCGTTGAAATAGGTATACTTAAAATGTCTATCTTTGAATATTTATTTGTCACTTTAATTTTAATGTAAATTCTAGTTTAAATATAACATCATCCAACCCAAAACTCAACTACTTAGAATAATGATAAAACCTTTCAAATATTATGGTATGGTACTTGTTTTTAGATAATTACTATTCACGTGATGTGCGTATGTGTTGTGTGGCTAGTTAAAATATTGTCGTGATTCTTTATAATCACTGCCTTAGAACTTTGAAACAAGTCATAACAAAATTGAAAACAAAGAATTCAAGCGCTTGACCATGTATTGTTGGGGCAATACAATCAACGGAGAACTAGGTCTCGGTGGTATTGAGGAAAACTTTATACTCAGTCCAACAGAGATAGTCAATTTTGAAAGAGTGAATAACATTAAATCAGGTAATTATCTATCATGTATGAGAAATTAGCAACAATCCAATTATTTCATTCACATGTTCACTTTTAGTGGCTTGTGGAAATAATCATACACTGGCTGTAACTGAAGATGGACAATTATATGCTTGTGGCAGTAACGATTTTGGTCAACTGGGACATGATGGTTGTCGGACAAAACTACGTATGTATATTAAATGTGTACTTTAATCCCAACAAACTACCTATCTATGTGGATACTAAATTTGTAAGTTACTTGGTTTTGCAGAAAAAATTCCAGGGATTGAATCTTTAGTGATGACAAGTGTTGCATGTGGAGAAGCTCATTCAATGGCACTTAATGAATGGGGACAGTTATACACATGGGGTTCTGACTCCAGTGGACAATTAGGTGAGTTTAAAGTGTTTAAATGTTTTCAAACTAACCAGTAGTAAAAATGGGTTAAATTGATTTTATAATAAAATATAGGACTTGAAACTAATGAAGAAATTCAATATAAACCCAAAATTGTGAAGACATTAGCCAGTATGCTATTAGTTCAAATTAGTTGTGGATATAAACATTGTATGGCTCTAACAAACCGTGAGTTGATTTGCAATATCTTGTGAAAAATTGTATACAAATTAATACTTAATAATTATTAAATATTTTATTAAAATATAATTGCATTACTTATTTTTATGTTAGTAAACATTTGTATATTAAACAGTTATTTTATTGACATTAAATATTATTTATATTATTAGATGGAGAGTTGTACACTTGGGGATCAAATGAATTTGGACAGCTAGGCCTTGGATTAGGCCCTGGTAATGTGTCAAAGCCAACATTGGTGAATTCACTGGTTGGCTTACCTATTTCATTTATTGCCTGTGGTGGATATCATAGTTTTGTTGTATCAAAATCAGGTAAGATTATTGTATAAAAAACATATTCTTATTTGTTTATCTTCTATACTGTTTCTAAAATTCTAACCTTATTATTAATTTTATTACCCATTTAATAAAATTTGTTTATCATTTAATATACACTAATTTTAATAATATTGTACTTATATTTAAATATTATTCAAATTGAAAATAGTTAATTGGCAATTATGTTAAATCGTATAATATTTTTGATAAGAAAAATGTTTGGTGCAAATAATAATACAGTGGAACCTTGATTAGCCGGGATAATGGTGGGGAAAGAGTCACACGGTTAAATGAAACTTTTTATAATAATTAAATTTTTTATTTAATTTTATTTAGAAATACATATGTACAATTTTATAAAACTGAAATTTTGAAAATTTTTATTTAATTATAATTATAAATACATAAAATAATGTTATACACCCATAATATAGTATGTATACAACAAGTAATCAGGACTTAAATTATGAAGTTATGATTTAAATTTTCGGAAGAGTGAGCACGGTTAATCGCAAACATGGATAATCTAGGTTCTACTGTATATTAATTTATATAACTTGTAATGAAATGAAATTAGGCAAAATATAAAATAGAAGTTGATCTATATTTGTTTATGAGAAATAATATCAATGCATCATAGATAAATAAAGATTATAAAAATAATGAAAGGTAAAAGTAAAAATGTCATTACCAAGGCTATGAATTTAATGCACTGAAAATAAAGAATTATGCATGCACCAAACATTTTAAAAATATGTTGCTATGCAAAATAAACTAAAAAAAATAATTTACAGTTGTGTTTATCATTTCCTAAAATTAATTTTTTTAAGAATTTATGGGGAAAACATTTTAGCATTATATTGGTAAAAAATCCCCCTCCCCAAATCAATGATTTATAATATGTTTGTACTAATTATTTATTCTAAATAGGTGCTGTTTTTGGTTGGGGAAAAAATGATTTTGGACAACTAGGGGTAAACAGTCAAACTAGCTTATCGTCACCTACACAACTGAAAACAATACGTACTGTCAAAGTAAAATATATTACTGGAGGAGAAGATTTCTCAGTTTTCTTGACATATGTAATTATATGTTAATCTTTTAGTGTATAATGTTTTGGATTTATGATCTATTTCTTAATATTTTTTAGGATGGTGGAGTTTTTACATGTGGCGCTGGTATGTATGGTCAATTAGGACATGGTTCTTTTTCAAACGAAATTGTTCCGAGGAAAGTGCTAGAACTTATGGGCAGTATTGTGACTCAAGTTTCATGTGGACGGTAATTATTATAATTCAATCAATTAGAAGGTATTGTTTAGTAATAAATGAATATGTTCTAACATTTTATAGAAGACATACTTTGACTTTAGTTCCTTCAAAGGGTAAAGTCTATTCCTTTGGACTTGGTAGTGTTGGCCAGTTGGGTACAAAATTATCTATTAATTCGAATACACCACAGTTAGTGTTAGGACCTTGGCTATCTCCATCTGGAACATCAATAATAGAAACAGATAAGCAATATGTTGTTAAAAGTGTTTATGCGGGAGGTGATCAATGTTTTGTTAGAGTTACTCATAAATCGGTATGTGTTATTTAAATTAATTAACATATTATTGTGTTATTTGTTGAAAATAATAATGCATGAAATTGAATGCCTTTTAGCTTGACATAAACCCAGATGATTATCGAATTATACAAGAAAGTTCTCAAATTTGGACTGTAAAGCTTTCAGATGTGATCAATTTATCAACTATTCTACCAGAACATCCTGTTGACCAAGAAAGAATGTCGTATGTTTAAGCACACTGGTTTATCCAGGCATGTAGCCATGTGGGTGTTTTGGGTGTATTAAAATATTAAATTAAAACCCCCGCTTTAACTGGCTACATGCCTGGGTTTATCAGATAAAAATATATTATGATATAAACTTATATGTTCCATTCAGGTTTGTAGAAATAGTGATGAGCAGTTTGTCATGTTTAAATGGCTCATTTTTAATGTTGAATGATATCCATTACTCTTGTACAGAAAATAATCATGGTGTAGATTATGATCTCTCTGCATTATGTTTTGATGCCATTAGTCATGTGCGCAATACTTCATTGCATGATTTAGTGAGTATTCTATTCATGTAATCATTATGTATGTTATCATCACTGATATTTTATTATTTTTAGATACTAACATCATTAGCCAGTGCAGTTGATTCTTTATCATTGCCTCCTCCAGATGTAGAATCATTGAGGTTTTATTTGACCTTACCTATGTACCATGAGTTCAAAAATATTACAAATGCTTCGATACTTCAAGTGCCTTATGCTGAAGCTTTACTAAATCTGAAAAACATGGACTTAAACACTATTGGTAAGAATACAGTTAAAACATGTTTATAGTTAACTGCTATTATAATTTTGAAGCTACATAAAATGTATGGTTATCATTAGGGCTGGGATTTTGACACACTGCATTATTTTCAAAAGTTAGATACATGAAGATCTTTTATAACATATATATTTCAAGTATTTTTGAATTGGAATAAGAAGCTTTTATTTTACATTTTTTGACAATTTTCATAATTAACATAATTTTTGAAATTGTTGAAAACATTTTAGAGCTTTTATGACATTGAAAACTAAAATCTTATTCTAAGACTTTTGTTTTAAAATGGAATTTTGTACTTGTTAACAATGATTCTACCAAATTGAATATTATTAATCGTAATTTTTAGAACAGATCTGTTACAATGTATAAATCGGGATTATAAGTGTCTCCAAAAAAAAAATGAGAATAATTCTTTTTACCTTTGTAAAATCCTGCATAGAAGATTAGAAAGTATGCAGTCCTGCAAATCTGTATATTACATTTATTTTAAAAATTTTTGGGTTCAAAACTTATTAAATAAAAAAAGTTGGTGCATTTTATAGGTGCCCTATTTTTAATTTTTAGAACATAAAAGCATTTTTGGGGTTTTTATATGACATTACATTCTCAGCCCTAGTTTTTACTTATCTTAGATCTTATGGATCTAACTCCTATATATATACAGGCCGCCCCGTAATGACTTACCCATTATACTACAATGGTGATATCATAGTACACCTCTAAAAAATAATACTTAACAAATTGGTTTACAAAAATTCAATTAATTTTTATCAATGAACTTTTAAATAACAATTTAGACACCTAGTAAAATTATTTTTTTTTAATACAAATATAAAATGGAGAATTGTCAGAAATCAACCAAATAAGATTAAGCCAATTATGGAATTGTATAATCCAAAACTTCTATGTTGGTATATGATAAAATATAAAACTCGATTCAATACTTAAATAAAAATAAAAGGGACTGTTCCAAATTTAATCAGTTCAGAATATTATGAGACAAATGCTCTACTTTAGTAAGTTACTCTAAATACCGTCCGTGTTATTTAACTAATCGCCAACTTTTATAATACCAATTAAAAGCCATCAGAATTGTATTTCTTAGTACTATTAGAACTATTTCTCAAGTAAATGTTATAACTTATTCATCATAATATAAACTACTATTTTTAGGAACAACATTTACATAATCATAAAAGTGGTAATACCATTTAATTGATGTTCATATATTGTTAACCATTTAACATTTAAACATAACAGGTACTTCATAATTAAATTAATATTTTTTTACCTACAGAGTTATGGATTTCTTCAATGCCGATGGTATATTTTAACACCTTAGTAACGGTGTATAAAAATGTATTTATTGATCAATTAAACACTAATACAAATAGTGCTGTAAGTATTATAATCGTGTGTAACTTATACATGTATATGACTACCAACTGACCACTATTGGAAAGATTCATTATCATTAATTGACAAATTGGAAATAATGGAAATAATATTTTTAGGACTTAAACATATAGTTTCATCCACATTAAAAGAAAATTTATGAATTTAAATCTATTTTTAGAAAAATATTCTAAAAGTCATTAGCTGGACAACAAACTTATTACTTTTATTACATAAGTATATAACTATTTAAAAACTATAAATAATTGTTGCTCAATAATTTAATTGATACAATATAGGTTGTTTATTTCATATTGTTCGATTAAAAAAAGAAATGAATCAATTAAGCTTGTTTAAACCACATCTCGAACTCAACATTTCTAAAGCAGTTATGCATTATTTTACTTAGGTATACAAAGATTGTATTTTATTAAGAAAATTACTGAAGTTAATAAATCTTTTCAAAAATTAAATAAGTTCAAACTAAATAACTGAGAACTTATTTTTACATGAAAAATTATTTACTTTTGCCATACGTTTATTTAGTTATTAATCATGTTGATTTTCAGCAACAACTATTTTGGGATAAAGCATTGACAGTAGCTGCTTCAGTGTTAGCTAAATTGAATAAACTAAATTCCAATTTAAATGGGAATCAAGTGAAGAAAGGCACATTGAAAGTGCCACATTCCTCATTTTATATTCCCCAGTTAGCTGATAAGATAGACATACGTTTTGATTATATGAGGTGGATACATGCGGATAATAATGGAATTAAAGTAAGTATATGTTTTGTTGTCATTTATTGATATGAAATACTTGTGGTGTTCATTAAAATCAAACTGTTTTTAGAATCAAGATTTTTATTTTTGTAACTATCCTTTTTTGTTCGATGCCGAATCTAAGACAATACTTTTACAAGTTGATCAGAAATTACAGGTGTGTGTTTTTATTAAAACAAAATTGACAAGAGTATTTAAATAGAGATCATTATAAAATTTGTGACTATTTCATTTCAGATGCAACAAGCAATACAAGCTGCAGCAACAAGAGCATTTACGCAAATGCTATTTTTGGATGGGAATCAGCAAAATTTAGCAAATCAATTTATTGAGCTTAACGTCACACGGGATAACTTAGTTGTAGATACAATACGTGAATTGTCTCTTTATACTCAACATGATTATAAAAAACCTTTGAAAGTGAGGATACGAAAATTCAAAGTGAACACACAAAAATTTCATGTAAAATATTTTTTTGTGTGTAAATTAGGTGAAATTTATTGGTGAAGAAGCTGAAGATGCTGGAGGAGTAAAAAAAGAATTTTTCATGCTTTTGATCAAAGAGATTTTAGATCCAAAATTTGGTATGTTTGTAAATTCTATTGATACACACATGGCGTGGTTTAATGACTCTTCCTTTGAAGATGTTAAAATGTATTATCTTATTGGTAAATATCACTTTTCTGTTTATATTTTACTTTTAAAGTATTTGAATTAATTAATTAATATTTCTTTAGGGTTAATGTGTGGCTTAGCGATTTATAATTTTACCATCATAGACTTACCATTTCCTTTAGCATTGTACAAAAAACTACTTAACGAACCTGTTACCTTACAAGATCTTGTAGATCTGGACCCGACTATAGTTTGGTAAGTAAATATACCATTTGCTTTACAAAATTAACTCAAATATAATTTATGTTTAAATTATTTTTGCAGTAGTTTTAAAGAGTTATTGGCTTATAGTCAACCTGATTTTGATGAAGTATTTAATCTCACTTTTGAAATTACTAGAGAAGTTTATGGAGAAATTGTAACAGTTCCACTAAAACCAAATGGGGCTAATATAAAAGTTAATCAAAATAATAAGTAAGTAAACATAATTAATATGTTTAATGTTTGAATTGTAATTTTTGTGTATTTTGTGTTTAGACATGAATTTGTAGACTTGTACGTTGATATGGTATTCAACCGTAGAGTTGAAAAACAATTTAATGTATTCAAAGATGCATTTTTAAAAGTGTGCGGTGGACGAGTATTGAGGTTATTCCATGCGCAAGAACTAATGGATGCTGTTGTGGGCCACCAAAACTATGATTGGATTGAGTGGCAAAATAATGCTGAATATAAAAATGGCTACAGTAAAGACGACAAGACAATACAAATGTTTTGGGAAGTATTTCAAGACTTTAATCTTGATGATAAAAAGAAGTTCTTGCTATTTCTTACAGGAAGTGATCGTGTGCCCATTATGGGAATGAAAGCTATAAAAGTAAGTAATATTGGTACTTTTCCATTATCACGATTACTACCTGATGCTATGACTACCAAGCCATCAAAAGTCAATTATCTTTATTAAATATATTATGTCTTATGTACTGTTGGACTTCAAAAATTATGTCCATTAAATTTGGTGAAAAAATATTTGGATATGAATCATAATCTTGTCAGTAATGTTATAGTGCGTGTTTGAAAGATTTGGTGATTGGTCACAAAACTAATAAAATATAATTTTTGTTACAAGTAAACAAATAGGGTTAATCAAGTCGAGCGGTAGTCGAAATAGCATAATTGTATTGTACTGGTTGTCATAGCATCAGAAAACATTAATTCTTAATCAATTTATGCTTAATATACTATTAGTTAAGAACTAATCAATGTTTTTCAGATTTATATCCAACCCACCCTAGATGATAACTACCTGCCTGTGGCACACACATGTTTCAACCTTTTAGATTTACCGAAGTATCAATCCAAAGAAAAACTGAAGTATAAGCTGACTCAAGCCATTTACCAGACACAAGGATTTTCTCTGGTCTAAATATTTTATAACACATTCCTCAATAATAAATACACTCAAAATTAAATGTTTAATTAACAAACTTTATCGTAGGAATTAATGGCAGAGGAGCTCAGCATTATTATTGTTGAATATCAGGGTTACATTATTTGCTCGTGTTAATGTTATGTTTTTGTTCCTTAATGCCTAAATTAAGATTTATGTTATTTATTCAAATAATTAATATGAAATAAGCTTGTGGCCGGTTAATAAATTGTTTAAGACTTAATTATATTTGTAGTATTTACTCAAGGCCAATAATTGCCGGGGTAGATGAATCTACAACTTGTATGAGATTAAAATAAAATTCAACTTAAGAACACTCGATTTTTATATTTTATCATCTGTTCCAATCAACTCGTACTAAAAAATCAGTACACAAATTATGTACATGTCTCAAATGTTTATTTAAAAATTAGAATCCATGCCAATAAAGTACCTTAATACGCTTACACGTGTTTGGATAAATATTCACATGGTGCGATTTTGTGGAATAATAGTAACACATTTTTAAGTCAAAATATACAATTTATATCAGAAGATATAATAAGTATATATGGTATAAAAAAATAACACGGGTATATAAAATATTGAGTAGAGAAGCCACCCAATGATGACACTTTATTGTTGATTTTTAAAGTTATAAAATTAATTGATATATTTAGACATTTTTTTTTTAAGTTAAAATTGTAAAAGGTCTTAGTACCATTTGCGTTATAGGTGTCTAGGAAGGCTGCCTAGGATTGTGAAGGAGGAAGGTTTTTTATTAATTATCATGTAATTAAAGGGTTTGATTGAGAGGAAAGGGGGTGTGTGGAATCACTGGAATCTTTTAAAAAAGCATTTGGCATTATTCATGGATTATTTTATTGTTTTATTGGTATTTATGNNATTTATGTATTAATTTTTTTATTGCAATGTTTTGGAACTAATGAATTTTATTTAAGTTTTTCTTCTTTGCGCTCTCCATAGTTGGGTGCCGTATGGCTTATATCCAGATTGGAATCGGTTATGTTCTGTAGATGAAGAGTTTGATATTAGGGAAGATGTGTTTATTAAAGATTAGGAGTTTGAGGATATAAATGGTTGTTCAGTGATAGTCTTTTAACTCTAATTTGGTAAGGCCATGTTAGTATTTTATTTAGTGTATGACCAAGGTATTTGACAGTAGGAGAGGATGGAATTGGAACATTGTGAAGAGTTACGTCATTGGAAAGAGCGAGTCTCAATGTAAAGGTGGTATGAATAGACTTGCTATGTTTATTGTTTATATTAAATCTCCATTTGGTATATCAGTCCTCCATATAATCTAGGCAAGTTTGATGCTTTACAGAGGGTATGAGAAGATTGAATTCATAGAGATGATTACCTTTTCGTCGACGTAGTCTGCTACTAATGTATTTAGTGTGATTGGATCCAAGGCGAATATATTATAGAGAATAGGGGATAAATTTTCGAACTTATACTGCCAATATT
>PVMI01039844.1:0-10571 GCA_008528875.1 Aulacorthum solani | reverse complement strand
AATATAATAGTGTATGCACAATAAACGTTGTAAGCTACTCTTCTCATTAGTACCATAAAAATGACGTAGTCGTATTTATTTTACTGGCGATCAATCACTATAATATATGCCAGTAAACGGAAAACCGCCTTTCTTTCTTTATTATTTTCTTTCATTCTTACACAACTGTTTACAACTACGATGGACACAACATGGACATCACTACCTGTTTCGCATGTGAGCATCGGAATTTTTTTCCGTTTCTCGATCGTAACCCCAGGGAATTGACTGACAAACTGACGAGCATTTATTTGCACACACTAACACACATAATATGCACAAGAAGAACTCATTTTTTTCCAACATTTATTTGAAATATACAATTTTCAAAACTATTAAAAACGAGCATGATAAATACCTACAATAAGTGTAAAACTATTTCGATTTATAATATTATTAATAATATACCCAATACCGATTGTCGTAAACTCGTATTGTATACTTTTTCTTTTAAAATACTGTGCTCCTTCGATATATGGCTATAAAATAGTGTTTTGTGATTACGGTTCACAATCATTACTCCATGTCAAGTTTCACTCGAAACGATTAACAAAAACACTATGGACGAAATAAAAATTAATATATTACAATAATACGGCGTATATTAACGTGCACACGACGTACAAAACGATACCAGGCGTGAATCGTATAGTCGGTGTGCGTAGGTAGGTTAGGTCTTATAGGTGTCTATAAACACATATAATGATAACGTATATTCAGCGAGAAAGTCTATTAGAGAAAATATACTTCTGAAATTAATATCATACACCTACCGCGCTGCCGCGGCCGTGCAGGCAAATATACTTTATGCACACGACGTTAATATAAATACCGACGGTTAAATTAATATTGTTTAACCGTTTTCGCAGCGATATATTATTATTATCATCATAACATCGTAAAACGCCACACGCGTATCCTATAAGAGCGCGGAAACGAGTTGATTTTCATCGATTAATAATAATAAATACGCACTATAGGTACTCGATTCGGCAACAAAAATCTCTAAATTAAATATATTATCGATTGCGCAGTAAAACTAGTTTCGTTTGTACTTCAACGTAATATGTGCTAGGTATTTGGGACTCGTGTGTAATATTATAAGTGATATATTATACATCGTACATTTTGGGAATGCCTGAATAACTGTATACCTATTTTTCGGCTATTATTATTTTATATTTTCAATCCAAATAAAAAAAAATCTAAATATTTTATACATTTTATTAAGTTTTACACATCTATGCATAAAGTAAAAAAATTAGAGATAGGATAAAATATCCAAATTGCTACACCAACATGTGTGAACGCCACTGGTTTTCGGCTTACTCGAGTTGTACATCGATAAGCGCAATTCTCAGAAAACCTAGAATATCATCATGAAACACAGGCTCTTGCGCTTTCTGGGCGTATACCTACACGATAAATAATTGGTAAATTCGACGACGTCACTTCGCTTAAGCGGACGTGCTCGGGCTGGGGATTCGGTATTATGGTATGGCCGTAGAGATGACGACGAGCATGCAGCATGACACGAATGACGCGCGCGAGAACGAGGAAAAAACGACGTAACAACCATCATCGGGGGCGTTCGGTCCGCGAAGGCGATCGGTTTGGTTTTCGCGTGGATACGACGTGACGTGGCAAATATCGACCCGAAAAAAAAAACGTATAGGTATAATATTATTGAAATAATACATTTTCCTCACGAAAGAAAGGCGCGTATAAGCATATCATTCGTATTTTATTATTATTATTATTATTTACCTGTTGTACTCGTACTACACCATCATTGCAGCTTAATACATAACGGCGTAGAACATAAACGCGGTGCAGGCGTCCATCCGCTTTCCGATGATCACCGCCTGCACCTCCGCCTCGGTTGACATAGTAAAATTATTATTATTGTAATCGTGTGCAACAGCAACAGCAGTCGTTTGCAAAAAAAAAAATAATAATATAATGATATTCAGCCTGCATCGCCGCCTCGGACACGTCGTCGTGGCGTCTTCGGTCTCGGTGGGTATAGGTGCTGGCCTACTACGCTGCTGCATCGGAGCCAGAGCGTGCACTTCGTCGTCGTTGCGAAATCGGCCCGAAAATCGTGACCGGCGAGCGTCCGTTCTACGGCGACGGTCAAAATACTAATTCTTCTATACTCGCGATTTTTATACGGCCGCACGTTAAGCATTATTATTATATAGGTATATATATATATATATGTTTATATAACTTAATGTGTATACACTAAAAAAATCAAATAATAAATAAAAAAATCACAGCGCCCGGTCAGTTTGCTATCGTTTCTATATATACCTAATATAAGCAGCGCAGGTGACCACCCAGAGAGGACGCCCGACGGCGAATTTTTATTTGTTGTTAATACGCAACCGAATTTTTTTTTCGATCTACCCATTTTTTTTTTAACTCTGTCGCAAAAAAAAATGAAAAAGGTTGATTGTTGTCGTTTTATTATTTAGAATCTTATTATCGCGATATCTGCTATAATAATATAGGTACACGGGGAAAAATGTGTAACTATATGCTTATTATCGTCCCACATATTGTATTACATTAGTATATAGCTACCGGTGTTTTGGTAAAGTGCAAGTTACTTATACCTACACGTAACAACAGAAATACCGATTGGCTTATACATACAGGATGATTCATTTGACTCATACTCATGATATTTAAAAATATCAAGTGCACATTTATACATTTTAAGTTAAAATAAAATAGTGATAAAAAAATGACGTTTTGTTATGACTTTAAATTGTGTGAAGATAATATTTTCAAAACTGTTAACATTTTTTTAAATAACGAGTGTGTCGTACATACGTAAACAGAATCACTCTGTACCTACCTATGTTATATTTTATTATCGTATAACTGCAGTGTAACGAATGGTTTTCGACCAACAGTTATCCATATACCTAAATCGAAGCGTATCAACATAATATCATAATATTACAATATAGGGTAATCGAGCAGGTCTGATGCGAGTAAAATTATAATAAAAGGTGCATGGTTGAGATATTATATGAGGTATACGACAAACAGAGAAACATATAAATGCTTTTCCCTTGGCAAAAAATGTGGTATAATACGAATATAATCGGTTTAGTATTTTTTCACTCCGAGCGGTAAATAAGTACCTATATGATTTTATTCATGTACGGTGAAGAATGTAAGTATGGTAATTTTCGTGGCAATATGTGTATCGTGTTTAGACGCGATTGCTTTATAGAAAATATACGGAGAAATGTGCACTATGTAATTTCGATTTGTAAGCAAATAAAGTATAATTGATTATCTCTCGCTTGCTTATATATATAATATATAAATATATTTTATCGGCAATAATTAATATAAGTACCTTATGTATTAAAATCAAACTAATTTGTTCAACTTGTCAGTGAGTAGCATAATATGTTACATCTTATATTATGTACGTAGAATCGTTTTTATAATTTGCTGTGTTTGACTTTTTGTAAATATTTATACCTTTTTTTTTATTTGTGACATTAATAAAAAAGACATTTTTAAATGTGTAGCTATATTTTTTATAGAATATGCTAAAAAACACTATTGAAAAAATATATTTTGCTGTCGTCAGAGTTATAAACCATGTAATACATTATTTATTGAATAAATTAACAACAAATGAAAACTACAGCTACATTATAGGTGTAACTCTCAATAGGTGTAACGTGTAAAANNAAATTTCAATTTTAAAGAATCCTGCACGTAAACGACAACATGCGGGTACGTATAGGTAAGGTACAATAAGGTTTCGGGTTGAAAATATACCGTGTGTAATTATTTGGTATAAATTCGACTAATTAATAATTTATTATAGACACTCTCGTGTGCGTATATGCATGTATTATATAATGGTATTATATAGTATGTGATTGTTCACATTACCCATAAAACGCGTCGGATCCTTATCGAAAACTTATTTAATTATATAAACGGAACCGGTTGAATATTCAGACAACTAGTAATAATAAAAATAAAAAAAAAAGTTCACTCGAAAAAGAAACCGTTTGTTTTGCACGTACAATCGATAAGGACTTGACATTTTGACCCAAAACGGAGAAGTGCTCGACACGTCTGCATATGGCTGTCAGTAGAAGGAAAAATAGAAATTCAAGATAAAAACGCGAAAAACGACTGTAAATTATAATATTACGAATAATACTATTTACAAGTCGCGCACGAGGGTCAAAACTATTAAAATACCGAAAACTCTGTCGGGCTTTAATTTTGTCGACCAAGTGCCGACCGTGAAACGTGTGGCGGGCGTCGAAAAAAAAATAATAAAAATATTATGTTCAAGTTATGTCGTAAACACGCGGGCGCCATCTACCGCAACCGTGGTCAACCGCGGTCGGTCGGATCGGGGGCGGCCCGACATCTAACGGTGTTTGGCCATCGACGACGATGACGACGACACGGGCGGCTGCCGAGCCAGCGTAGTTGTTGTTGTAGTAATAATGTAAATTACACCCATTAAACTGCCGTTTTCGCTTCTTAATGGCCCGTTTTTATTACCCGGTCCGGACAACAACTTGTATACGTGAGCGCGCGCGGGTGTGTGTTTATTCTCTCTCGCTCATTCACCAGTATATTATATAGTCGTATAAGTATATTAATATAATAAAGTGTAGGTAGTAGTAGTAGTTGTAGTAGTAGTAGTATTAGTGGTAGTGGTGGTGGTGCCGTTAACGTCCATAACCTGGCACAATGGTTTTCTCCTTAGGCCGGGTCCAACCGACGTCGCCGACCGCTTTGCACAAACAGTCGTAAAAATAATAATAACAATAAATAAAATATAAAATGCGTTTTTCGACCTTGTCCCGCAAGCGTGTTTCGTATTATTATTGTTGTTGTACCGAACTTTTAGAGATCCGTTCGAGAACACAGAGCACGTGGTGGACGTTACCTATATACATATTATTATATTATAACTATTGTCGTCTTACGTGGCTCGCCGACCCCGAGCGGGATGAAAACGTGAGGACTGTGACCTTTATGATATTATATTTTCGTCCTTATCATCATATACCATGTAATGAAATATACAATAAATTATTATGCCGTACTGACGTTCGCACCCATACACGTCCGAGGACGTTCGTTTTAAGAATAAAATATCCTGATATTATAATACCTATTATATTAACATCTTCTCCGATCTAGTCGCTGCCGTATCGTAATCGTATCGTAGTCATGTAACGTCATTCTATCGCAGATATATTGTAGGAGTCACGCACCGCGCAGTTATTCAAGAACTAATTCGATATTAATCGAGGTACCCGATGATGCCGGGTTTAAATTGTGTTTTGATTTCCAACGCAAAAACAACCCGTTTAATACGAATTATTGACGTACGTCTTATAATATGACTTATATTTTTACCTATATAATCGTATTTAAACGGATAACGAAGTGAATATTAAAACGTGAATAATTCAAATATTATATTTCTGGACAGACGACTGTTGTAGTCGTCTTATTATTATATATTTTATAATGATAATATTAAGAGTACTCTCTAACCGCATGCCCGTTTCTGTCTCTATCTGTCGGACGCACCACGAACCATTAAGGGCTCTTCCAAACTACCACATACAAATGCAATCTCGACAAGTCGTTTCGATTTGTATCAACCTTTTTACGGCTACTATCTGTGTATAGACGGCGACTTTGTAACGGATACACACGAGCTCGAAACAGTGTGACGACGCTCAGAGTGCGGATACGTAAATCAAGGTACGGCTCCTTGCCGAAAAACGCGAGGAAATTCAAAGATAACAACTCGCCGACACCGTCGTCGTAGATCGAAATCGCAGGAATAGACTTTTCTCGTCCGACACTTCATTTCCGGTTGGTACCTACCTAACAACAACGGCTACGGCGGCGGTGGTGGTGGTAGTGGTTAGGCCACGAGCCACACCTACGCATTTCCGGTATTTCCCATATTATAATATCTTTAGGCCACGATTGTTCTACCGGTTTAATAATTATTATCGTCGGCCACGGTCGGCCGGCCAGATTAGAGTAGCCAAATTACAGGTTAGTGGTGTGTGTCTGCTGCGGCGGCCAGCGAGTGTGTTCATGTAAGCGCGCGACTCCGATAAGTGCAGGTGCGGCAGCGAGGGGAGGGAGCCACGGCAGAAGGAGTGGACTGGAAGCAAAAAAGAGGGGTGGCGCGGCTATGGGGTTTTTGGCTGAGGGGGTCACCGTCGAGGCGTTTACCCGGCAGATGGTATCAGCCGCGGCGGCGGCAGAACGACATTTCGTCGGGTGTGGTTGAGCGCATACCACCCATGTTGAACCCGTGCCGGTTGTATTGCTGTCGGAGAACAGGACCCGGAGGATATAATGATAATGGTAATAATAATAATAGTATTATTAATATAATACATTCTATGTGTGTGTTTATGTATGTATTATGTATAGACAAATAGTTACACCCATCCCATCGTCTTTTGTTTATGGTCGTCGTAGTTTTGTTACGTTTTCACTTTTCTCATTCCCCCCCCCCTTTCTAGGTAAATTCCGCGGTCCAGATTCTATAATGATTATATTATTATTATTAATGCAAGTATACCATTCGTCAAACGGTGCACCCAGTCGCTTATAATAATAAGAGTTCGGCGGCGGCGACGACAAACTGCATGTGGACCCCCTGCGCGTCACGAACACACAATATTATTATTATAATAAAGTGAGAGAATTTACCGGGCGAATGGTAGAAGTACCTGTGCATAATAGTAGTATACAGTACACACGTATGTAATATCGTTTTTTGGTGGATCCACGTAGAGGTAACAAATCCTACTATACGGACGTAGAGAATTTCGAAACGAGAGGAGAAAATAATTTACGGTACGAGAAACGTACGTCAACGAAATCGAAAATATTTACATCTGTGAGTGTGTATATAGGTACCGAAGATAGCAGACATTCGTAATATAGCTGATATACCTATTCAACGGAGGTCTGTTGTTGATGTGCACATAAAAAAAAATAATTGAAAACGAAAATAATCAATTTCAAAATAATATTCGAAATTCATAATATGATCATTGAAAAATATACCGACGAATTAATACATGTATATATAATACTGTAGGACATGTACATAAATAAAGTTTCAATATCATATTTTATCTCTCGCACACACACTACACGACTCATATTCGTACAATGCAATAATTAATGAAATGCAATGTCCTACATGATTTATTGTGTATTTGAATGGCCGTCGTATATATTATTACCATTTATCATTAATTTAGCCTACGAGATTGGTATTTCTACGATAATAATAATTAGGATCGCTTATTTGTATTTTGGACAATGATTGAATTAATTTGTACATTGAATGCGATGCTAATGACTGCTGGAATAGTATAAACGATGATAAAATTACAAGAAAAAATAAAAAACGATCAGCGTGACAATTATTATTCCACCGCCCACTTTCTCTCAGTAGGTCATAACTAGATTGTAAAATCAAAAATTAATTTTTTATACCGCTTTTGTGGTAATAGCGGGTACCTATTATATAATGTAACGTTGCTGTTAGATGATATTATCCATTATAATAATAATATAACAAACGCGTTTTTAAATGTTGTACTCTGCGTTGTATTAATAGGTACGATTTAATACCCGCATAATTAATATTAATTATCTTTTCTACAAAGCAAAATAACGAAATTAAATTTTCGCAGTAGTCGTCGATGAGTCGTCATGGATCGCGAGATTTTACGTTTGACCTCATTAAACCTAGGTCTCAAAATTTTACCTACATTCAAACAGACCGCGAAATAATCTGCACACCTGCCCCTGAGTGTGAATGAAAAAAACATCAGCAGACGTAACCTTTACGGTACCTGTACCGCGGTATGCTAATGTTGTTTTAATATCTAAAAGCATTTAGCAAAATAAACTAGTAACGCGGTCGTATCGAGACGGCCGCTGAAAGCGCATTGTGCAAACGATGAATCTTTATTAGTAATTTAGTAATAGCGCGCGGAACAAAATGGGAAAACGCGATTGCTCGTGGCACGGGGGGACAGGTGCGGGGGAGCTCGCAGGACGACGGCGGCGGTGCCGGCAGGGGGAGGTGCCGTCGTGCCGCAAAGGCGATATTTACGACCGGCGGGCACGCGAATTTGATTCTAAACACGGATAAAAAAACGACCGGTGCCTGACGTGGGACGTCAGGGGCAAATTGTGTTTCGGGAAACACGACGAGGGGGAACACGAAAAAAACAATACATACATATATATATATATATATATATAGAAATAAAATAATAATAATTACTGGGTCTGAAAGCCTCGCGTTGATTCTGTACGCACGCATGTCGTCAGCGCCGCACGTCATGTGCGCCTATAGTGTACCTATTTACCTATTCCTACCAACCCAAAACATTAGGAATAATAATAATAATACGTATATATTATATTATGTGTTTGTGTGTGTGTGTGTAATAATAATATGTTCAGGTACCTCCTGATATAATAATATAATAGTCGAAAGAAAATACATTTTATAATATTATTATGATGTAGAAACGAAACCGAAATCGCGTATATACATGATGCAATGTACATACCTATAATATATGGAATTAAAAACGAAAAAAAGCGACACCGCAGTAGTTGTAGTTGTAGTTGTAGTTTTATAGTTAAAGTGCAAACACAGTTAAAATAATAATATCTATTGGTTTCCAACAACCTCAATAGTCATACAATGTATGTGGTTTGTAGAAAGGATGATAATTGTATGTGATGTATAACCCCTGATAATTTTAATCCTCATTTAATTATTATTGGTTCAAAACATACTTTACGATTAACTTTCATCATACTTTTACATACTATTATAACAACGCAATTGGTATTAATCCTTCATCAATTTTACTCATCAGAGATTGAAAATGTGGTAAAAACAATTTCGTCAAATAATTTGAATTTATTAAGACACCAATGATAGATGCAATTTTAATTAGCAAAAAGAATTGATGCCCGAATATAAAATACCTTGTAAAAATATTGTCTGGGGTGTATCAATAGCAGAACGTATATTTTCGAGTTTACGACAAGATTAATACTTAATTATGGAATAGTATGCCAGTTGTAGCTGTATGTAATCTTCGAGTTTAAATTGCTAACTTAATTTAATTGTTTGCAAGAAATTAATTGATTTTTTTTATATAAGGCTAGACGCCTAGACTTAATGGATTAGTTGCTATGTCTATAAAAGGACATATTCCGTTGTTTGTCTATGCAATTATTGACAAACTAGTCAAAAAACAGGTAAATGGAAAAAAAGTAATCATCAATTTAATTTAACAGTGGGATATAAGATTAATATTATGTACAAATGAAATAAAGCTAATACAAGGTGATTAATTAGATCTAATGATACTTATATGTGAAATAGCATTAATTACTCAGTTTATTAGAGGACGGCGATAATACAATATTGTAAATAATATATTATGTATATTATAACTGCACCGCGATATAATACAAAATTAATATATATATATTGTATTATATAACTATTATTATTATCGTGCTCGCCGCCGATGCACGACGGACCTTGACGAGGGGGGGAGGGGCGATTGTCGTTTTTGGGAACGTCGGGCCCCGCCACGAATATACAATATACATATTATATACATATATATGTACGCACAGATCAATATATTAACTGTCATAAGCGCGCGGGGGCCGAGTGTATGCGCTGGCGATTGTATATAATATTATTATATTGTCGTTTCGCCGGAAAGGCGGTCCCTCCCGCTGCAGTCCTGTCCTCCACGCGTTTTGCGAGCCTCCACCGCCGCCGCCGACCTTTCCGGCGGCGAGGGTCGCGCACGACAACCATGTTGTGCACGCGCTCGCGCTCGTGTGTATATGCCCACGCTCGTGTGGGTTGGGGGGGGGCGACGCCGAAATTGTTTTCGCGCGAGAGAGCTTATTGCGTTTTGAAAAACCGTTTTTATTTTGTTTTAAACGAATATAATTCGGCGCTATAAAATAACGATAAATATAAAACGTTTCCTTCCACAAGTCGTGCGACATTTTAGCGTGTGAACATAATAATAATATTATTATAACATAATACTACACTGAATAACTACACATAATTTAATAGCAGTCCGAATATTATTATATGGGCATCGGTAAACGTAACCACTATAACCATATATCATACTGTTATTATATGGTGATGACCCGCAGGCAGTGGAGGCTAAAACTTTTTTTCCTCGACTCATATTTGATATTTTCACTCAGTTCTGCAACCTAAACGTTTTTCACTTCCCTCCAAAAAGCGAATACATGAGTTGATAGTGGTTAAATAACATTTAAAAATTGTTCATACTACATTTTCCAACCACAAAAAATATTTTTGTGAATCACGTACTCAAATGTACCTCTTTCGAGTAGCGACTGCCGAAATGTTATTCCCTACACATCGTTTTTTGCTGGTCCAT
>PVMI01039758.1:0-12729 GCA_008528875.1 Aulacorthum solani | reverse complement strand
ACGAGTAACAACTATCGAACTATACGTACCTAGTATATTGTAGTTTGTCAACGAGCGTCGTAGCGTCAACGATTATAGAGTACTGTGCACATTATTTAGTCAAACAACATTCAACATATCATATTATTTTAATATTTATAATTTGGTGAGTATTTATTTTAATTTTAAATAATTGTACAATTATTAATATTAAGTAGGTAATTTATGTAATGAATTTATGTGACAATGAATTAAGTCAAACCCGTTTTAAAACTATCATATTTTTTATTTATATAGTAAAAATTTAAGAAAGCGCCAATATGTCGGATGGTAGACAGCGACTTTCTGGTGCAGAATATAGGAAGAGAAAACTTGAAAAAGAAGCTGTAATTAAAAAACAGTCTAATTCTATCAAAAAATTTTTAACAGGTTCTTCCTCGTCATTAGATATTTCAAATGCTGTAGTTGTACAACCTAGTGAAGTTTTTGACTCTTTCTCAGTTATAGATGCCACTGTATTTTCTGAAACTACAGTAGCCAAAAATATAACAGACAGTGTTGTAATGCAACCCAGTGAGGTTTTTGACTCTGTCTCAGTTGAAGCAGTCACTGTACCTTCTGAAACTACAATAGTCAATAGTTTAACAGAAAATGTCAATCAAAATGTTAATCCAATGGTTAAACATGAAGCTGAATGTTTATGTAATCTTATTAAAACATTTAAATTTATTCGTTCTGTTGTCATTTGGTACGACATACTTAATCATATAAATCCAATCAGTAAATTAATGCAAAAACCAAATTTTGACATATCTTTAGCTTTGGGCATTTTAAAAACTTTATTGAAACATTTAAATGAACTGAGATCAGAAGAATCTTTTGAGAAAATGATTATAGATTCAACAGCACTTGCAACGGAAATGGGAGTAGAGTCTGTTTTTGAGAACTCACGGGGTAGAATTAAACCACGACGTACTCGTAAACACTTTGATTATGAATACAACGATGAACCAGTTATTGACCCAAAACAGCAATTCAAAATACATTTTTATTACTTTACACTTGATGTCGCTATAAATAGCGTAAATGATAGATTTGAACAACTAAAAGAACATAATAACAATTTTTCGTTTCTTTACAATATGAAAAAACTAAAAAATCTTACACACGAAGAACTATTAAAACATTGCAAAGACTTACAAATTCTTCTTACCGATGGTGGTTCAACAGATATCAATGGAATTGAAATGGCCCATGAATTAAAGTCAGTATCAGCTATGGTTGATGATAACTTAACACCTTATGAATTCTTAACATTTGTGATAAATGCAGGTGACTTTGCACCAAACCTATCCATTGCTTTACGAATATTGCTAACATTACCAGTACCAGTGGCAACTGGGGAAAGAAGTTTTTCGAAATTGAAACTTATCAAAACATACTTACGCTCAACAATGAAAAACGAACGACTTTGTGGTCTAGCCATGATCTCAATTGAACACGAAGTTGGTCAAGAATTAACAGAGAAAAAGTTAGTCGACGATTTTGCAAAGTTAAAAGCAAGAAAACATTTATGAATTATGATTTTTTATTGTTGTATAAATTATATATTAATTATAAATATTAACTACCATTTATTTTTATAAATGTAAATAACAAACTTTTGTGAAAAAAATATTTAGTGTAATAATGTAAAATGTAAATAAATAAATTGATTATTTATTTCACTGTTTGAACTCCTACAATATAGCCCAGTTTATAATTCATTTTATTAATTTTGTATTAATAATACTAATAATACTATGTACTAATTATATGGCAAAAAGTATTGAAAGGGGCAGCATTTTATTAACTGCACAGGGCGGCAAAATACTTAGCGCCGGCCCTGTTAACGAGGATATCTTTTCCATTAATCATGCCGTTTTAAATTAATTTTAAATTTTACACATTTAATATGGTTAACTTGTATTTAGGTGTCCTTTAATAAAAACATATAACCAAACAACAAAATATGTTATAACTCATAAAACATGGAATACTTTTTCACTAATTTCATAAACCCTGTCGAAAACAAGTCACTCAGTTAATATTATAAATAGAAAAATAAAAGAGACATTTATTTATTTACATAATATTATAATATTATATATATATATATTTTATTACATGTCTGTTCTGACTTTTCGTGGCATCCACCAAACTATTGTATGTATTTTATAATGAACATAATATTGTGTCTTTCCATCTGAGAAACCATGACAATAGACCAGTAACAATAGGTGGGGTTTGTAGGAATTGTATTGACTAGTTGATGGTATACCTACAGAAACCAATCTTATCGTCAAACATAATCTTATAATATTATTAATGGTCTTATGTAAGGGACAAGGTTAGCCATCGTAGCATATTGTGTAGTGTGCTAGTTTAAAATTTAAAAATTACAAAACAACAGACAGGGTACTGTATAGAATATAAATATTTTAATATTCCTGTTTATTTCAAAAATTGATTGATTTTCGACCCAACATATCTGCTAGAAAAAGAGTTTGAGCGGCTGCTTACATGACACATTTATAACAAGATTAAACCATATAGATACCATATAAATAAAGAAATATAGAAATGTATAATACTATTACACAAATCATACACAATTGTAATGTTTTTAATGGTTATATAGAGATATAAAAGCAATCGTATACCACCGTGTAGGTGCTTATACTTAAAATAAATTAAAATATAAAATTATAACAAGTAAATTGTTGGTAAATAAAAAGCTGGTTGACATTTTTATAAATGTTTTATTGTTCTTTGAAGAAGGTGTATTATTTTGACATTTAAAAGAAAATACTGTTTAATTTGAATTTGAATTTGAAAAAAATATTTATAATGAATCAAGCCAAGTGCCTTCAAATAGGTGTCATCAAAATGTTAAGGTCAAAACATAAGTCTGTATTATTTCTCTTGCCGCATAAACGTATTGTGCTTAACCGTATAGGTTATTGTTTATTTCTAAAAAAAAAATTATTAAAAAAATATTGGATCCATGTATAAAAGGTATTATCTTCATGTTATATTTTATTTACTTCCATTGACTTTGTATGCTATATATTGTTGTTAAATGTTGTAACTTTCTACTGAGTCCTTAAATTTGAACCAACTGATTGCAATAAATAATAAATGTATATCTGAATATATTTTTGAATCATCAATGGTTCAAGCACCTAGTTATTAAAATCAATAAGTTTACTACTAATAATAACTTAAAAATAAGAATTCAATTCATGTTAGAATGGTAACTCGGTGTGGCAACAGTCATAAATTAAAATTAATAATCAGTCAATAATTGGCTATATGTACTATAATAGTATTACTCTAGTTGTGTCATGAGGACAAATTCCTTCTGAATTGTATAACAGGTCTTCGATTCTGAACGGAATGATCAATGTAATAGTGCTTTAACAAGAATGTGAGTCCTGTCATCACATTTTGAAGCATGTAAAATGCTACAATTTTTCATACCAATTTTGGCTACTTATACGGACAAACGTAAATTGGGTCACACAAAGGGAAAAAATTCTGAATTTCTCCTTGTATTTACAGGTATACATTTCTGTATAGTAAATTGTGCTTGGTATTTTTCAGGTACGAATTTCTACGTAGTAAATGGTGACCGGTTTTTTCAGGTATACATTTCGAAGTTTTTATTTTGTGCCCAATAGAAATGTTTACTTTTAATTTAGCATTAAACAGAGGACACCACGAAGAGGTGATAGTCACATCCTCCAAAAATGATTTTCAGTTTGCTCGAAATAAATAAATTAATTAATGAAAATGGAAATATTAATTTTTTTTTTTAAATATAATAATATGGGATTAATAAGTTTTTTTAAATATTTTTCTCTAGGTTAATCTATGCAGTAACTAATAGTGAAACATTTTAATAATAAAAAACCAAGTAAATTATATAATATAGAGTTGATAGTTATACAATTATAAGTTATATATATCAGCATTGTAATAATACATCATCTTCACATATTCATCCCTCGTAATAAAGTTTTTATTTAATTGTCGAATACATGTTTCCATTTTTTTTTTTACATCAGTGATGACTGATTTGCTATAGACATTCAACACGGTTTTTAACTTAACACTTTTTTGCACACGAAAAGCACCAGGTTTAGTTGTACTAAATTCGACTTATACCGGTAATGACTGATAACTAACATGGCATCAACTTGACATTTTCTTTACAGAAAAGCAGTCCTTTCTATGGCACGTTCAATGCCAGACAGGACGCTAAACAGGACCCTCCTCCATGCCATGGCGGCATGACTCAGAGGCCATTTTTATTATATTAAATTTTATAAGTAAACGGACCCAAAGATAATTGTTGATTCGAGAGTTTGATTGTCTATTATATTTTGAAGGAATTTAAGTACCACGACCACGACAACAAAAGCGGACGACCTGCGGGGCGTCGGCGTCAGCCTGATCCCAATACCTATATATTTTATATAATAAGACATTAAAAACGGCCTCTTATCACCCTCGTTCATGCCACGATCAGAATGTCATTTACATTATATTTTTTGTATGTAAATGGAACTTAAAGAAACGAAAAATAATAATTGTTTGTTCTGTTGTACCCATATTATATATTTTGAAAGTAGGTAGGTTCGAGTGTGCGGCGAAGACGAAAGAGGGTTACAATCAGCGTCAGCGTGGCGTCGGCCAGGTACTTACCACATATTATACAAATATAATAAAAAAAAAACCTAACGATCTGTATGGCGTCGGCGTCGGCCATATACTGCATGTCTACATATTATACAAATATAATTCTAACATAATAAAATGCATTAAAAATGAGTCATCTACCTCCTTCGTTCACCCCACGACCCGTACATCATATCTATATTATATTCTGTGCAAATAAACGATCAGAAGATAATAATGGTCTCTTCAATTGTATATTATATTTGAAAAGTAGACAGGTACCTATCAACCTAACAAAAAATAAATATGAAATCGGATTAACGATCTGCAAGGCGTCGGCGGGTATCTAGACATAAAAATATGTACATTTTACAATAAATATACAAAACTTTAGAACCACTCCCAACGAAACCGGAGCCAATGGTATTATGTGACTGTGATGACAGTGGCGTCGCCCTGACATGTTTATTGCACCCTGAACATTACACGATATTAAATACGAAATGACGAAACAGCAATATGGTGTGTCAACAGTCGGGCGCCGCGCCCATGGTTACCTAACCTAACCTAACCTATCAATATAATATGTTATGTTATACCTTGCCATCACGTCTCCACAAAGATATTTATTTTAAGTTACAACATAAGGCGCCAGGTTTAGATATCTTTAACAGCTATTCGATGAACATGCAGGATACGCCGTTTACCGAGAATTGTACAATTTTTGGGGTGGTTATAGGGGGTGGTTGCCGGGTCGGTTTCCCTTGTTTCATTTTTGGTACCTACTACTAGTACATGTATATGTACATGTGGTACATGTATAACAAATATCATAGTATACTCATCCATCATATTATATATTTTTATAATAGCAACGTTAATCGGTACTATATTTTCACCAAAACGCGTTGTTATTATATTATGACTGTGGGTGACGTAAAATATAGAAATATAATATATCATATATCATACATTATGTATAGGTACTTATAATATCATAGAGAGACTGTTTGTATGTACGGGACACGGGGTGATTTATTTAACTACTGAACCAATTTAAAAGTTCCTTCACAAATAGGAAGCTATTACATTATCCGTGTCAAATATAGACTATATTTTATTTTGTTAAAATCACAATATTTAGGTGCTTAAGCTAGGATTTTGAGATTCACGGTGGAAATCAAAAATGTGTTTTGTTTATAAATTGTTACCATTGATTATTCTGGCAGATGAGGTGAAATCATAAACATCAAATCGCCTAATTTAGAACCCTGGCCTCGAGTAAAGAATCTAGGTATATCTCAAAACCAAATATATGTTTTTAGCAAATCCCAGAACGAAAGCCCGGTAAAAAAAGTCCGATGGAATAAAAGTGCCAAAATTAAAAATGGCTATCTCCCAATATGCAAGCTACCTATCTCAAAAATATCTGGTCTTCTAAAATGTATTTGGTCTTTAATATAAAAAGTATAAATAAAAAAAAAATTTAATAATTAAGAAATTAATTCATAAATATTACAAAAAAGTGATTTTACGTGTGCGTAGCTACTATTACTGATATTACGGATTATCCACACATCATAATTTCATATCTCTAAGGAAAGCATCAAAAATAAACACTAAACCAACTAACCTAATATAACTTATTGTTACATGATAAAATATATATCGAAAAAATTAAAAAATCGAAAACCATTCAAAAAAATATGAGGCTCCAAACATTACGCAAACGCAGAATTAGGCGTTGAAGAGTTTGTAACCCAAGTTGCAAATAATATTATTTAATTTAATAAAGTAATATATATTTTGGTGTATATAGTCATAATTTATGTAATTTTTAAAATGTTTCATTGTATTTTTACATGTCATTTTGTGTGTAATATAAAATGTATACATTTTTACCGGACTTTTATTCGTCGAATTTCATTGCAACGGATTTTTTTTCCGCCAGACTTTTAAGTAGAATACCGTTTGTAGCTTATACACTCAAAAACTACTTGACTGATTTGTACAAAAATGTCATAGATTGTTTTAAGAAATATCAGACATATTTAGAAAGTAGTTTGAACCACGTAAAATAATGAACCAAGTGCCTTCGCAAACCTTGATCGAATTATTTCACGAATCAAGGTACACATAGATTGAACTATGTCCGATTTATATAAAGCGTCCAATAAGCTACAGCAGGAGCATTGTCTATCTCTGTCTAATTAGTTCAGTTAATATACCGAAAAGTACACAGTGCTGATTTGCCGCTGAACTGAGTTACACTAATACACTATAAAAACAAAATTCATCAATATATTTTATTTTTTCATTTTTTCAAGGGCAAAGTCGGATGGTTATACGGCTAATAGACTCTGTATGACAATTATATTTAATTTATGAGCGTTTATAGGATTTTGCATTAGTGAAATTATTTACATCTAAGCTAATGTCTAAAAGATCAAAGATCAACCTACACTTGAGTTACCTACGCCCAGTCCTTGCTTATGGCTGCGAAACGTTGTCGGTGACAAAAAGAGACGAAGGGAAATTGCTAATATTCAAAGAGAAAATACTCTACAGGGAATCTATGGTCCTATCTACGAAAATGGAGAATAGCGAATAAGAACAAATGAGGAAATATACCAGCTATTCCAAAAACCAAACATATACTATCGAATGGACTGGGCACTTATGGAGAGAGAATGGCATATGCAAGCAAGTTCTGATGGGCAGAATCAATTGCAGAAGACCCAGAGGCCGCCCTAGGCATAGATGGATAGACACTGTAAAATCAAATCTAGCACCAGAAACAGAATTAGCAGGGAGTGAAAGTAGAGAGAAGTGGCAAGAAATAGTGGAAGCAGCGAAGGCCCTTAATGGGCTATAAAAGCTAAAAATAAAATATGGCCGTTTGTCTGTCTGTAATTAGCTAGACTCAAAAACTACTGTACCGTTTTCAATAAAAGCTTTATTAATAAAATCCTTGGTACTTCGAGGGTTGGTATAGCTTATTTTTTCAACCCCTTAGCTAAGTATACCTAGCTAAAGGATAGCTTACACATACATTTTTTCCAACTCACAACAAAATACCATTTTTTTTTATATTTGTCGTTGGTTACATATTATTATATTACTATTAAATTTACTATTTAGTAAAAAATATGGTATTATAATTTTTTTAATATTATATTTATAAAAAATTTTAAAATAATCAGCATGTTTTTTTTAAATTTGTCATATTTTGTTTTGAACGAGTCATATTTTTTTTTATGTCCTATTGTGCACTGGTAAAATTTATTTGACATTATTGTTCTAAATTCGAACTTTTTATAATTTGGTTTTTTTTAATTGTGCCATATTATTTTTAATGAATGTTTAATTTTAATGAACCTGTCTACTACTATTAAATTCGCCGAAAATTAGAATAAGATTGACTTTTTCACTGTTATTAATTTTAATAAATGTCTTTTAAGTAAGACAGTGTATTAAAGTAATAACAATTTTTTCAGAAAAACATGTGATACTTAATCAGAATAAAATAAACACGATGTTACATGAACAGTAACTGTCACAAGACTAGTTTGAAATCATTAAAACAATTGTTAATAGTTAGCGAAAATAATTTATGAACATTTATTTATAAAATAAATTTATACGGAACAGGATTTCCTATCTTAATTACTGGCAATTGTTGTCAAAGTTATTTTTATTATCTTATCTGTGTGCAAATGTAATCTGTGGATACTAATAACTAGTAATAAGTAACAATAAGTTGAATTTAGTTTTAAATTTAGTCAAAAACAAATTACTCGTAAATATTAAATTTCATCGTTAAATTTCATATGCCAATATTGTAATTAGAAAAAAACTTTTTATACATAAATAGTTTAGAAAAAAATATTCTATCTGGTAAAAAAAAATGGTGTTACCATTTAAAAAAAAGTAAGTTGTATCGCGCATGCGCGTATCGAAAGTGTTAAAAATTTGAAATTTATCTAAAAATGTGTATTTAAGTACTATCTGTCATTCAGCAAAAACCCCATTTCAGTACAAGATCATCGAACTGAAATATTTAGTGGTACCTCTTAGCGTGAACACACTGTATAATTTATTCTGTGATTATGTAAGAAAGTACATTTTAGTTTTATACAGGGATCTCATTGAATATTTTTCAAACCATCGATGAACACAAAAATATGACGTGTACTGTAGAACATGCTGTTGGACTTTTAATAAAAAACCTCTAAGCTATTAGATAGTAGTCGTTATTATGAATCAGACAGCTATAATAAAATTATAGGTAAGATTATAAAAGTATGTACGATAGAAACATTAAATATGGTAAATAGTCCCAACTTCATACAGTCATTACGTTTTAGAGAAGACAATTTGCTTAATTCTTCAGCATTTTGGAAGAAACCATTCTCGTAGCAATTTTTATACTTTAGTTGGTAAGTACCTACTTTTTAAAGTTAAAAGTAGAAAATTCCCAGTTATTTTCTTAATAATTGAGAACAATTGACAAAAAATAAAGTAAGGTGATACGGGAATGATTCCGGAGAATCTTCACTTAATATCAGTTTTTGATAAAATTGATTTTTTTTTTGTAAATTTTAATTCAAAAAGGGCTAGACACTTGATATTTTTACTAAATATATAATTGTTAATAAAATGGTCATGATAGGTACGTTAAAATAATCAAACTGTTTTGGATATTTTTTCTATCTTCATCACAATTCATATGCTTAAAATAAATAGATAAATCGTTTGAAATTTAAATAAGTTATGATTATGTATTAATATTTTTCGACCTCATTACTTTTATACCTCATATTATAGTCGTATTATATAGACATTTAAAAATGTTTTCCTAAAAACTTATTACAGTAACTATATAATACTTATTAAACATACAACGAAAAGTATGATCATTATTTTAATACATTTGTTATTTACCACTCATCACATAATTGTACAGGTTAAATTCATTTTCTTATACCATTTATCAGTTGTGAAGAATACAATACATATTTAACAAATAATATTGTACTCTTTTTTATTGCAATGCTTATGCATATTATTGTAAAACATTCAAACTATAATGAAACTCCAATAAAAAAAAGGAAAAATCCAAGTGCAGTAGAAAATTATCAAAACATTAATTTATGAATTATTTATGTACCGACTACGTTTTATTTATCATCAGATTCGTCTAGTCATTACAGACTATTTTGAAATTTAAACTTTTTTAATACTAAAAACCTTTTTGAATTTTAATTGTTTATTAAGGTATACCTTAACACTGCCAGGCAATGTAATGGTAATTCATAATTCATATTTAATTCAAATTCAAAAATCAAAAAGAAAGTCGAACGACGCGCTCCTGGTGACCGAATAACCTTGCGACTTTTGACGGCAAACTTGTATGACAGGCGGCTGTAGGAGTTTGGTCTTTTTATTTCTAATCTTTATGGTCGTAATTAAAATAGATTCATTGCCAAAATAATTCCTGTCGAAAGTGGGAGAAATCTACTGCTGTTAATTGGGCCATCGGGACACAACGAATATTGTGCCTGCCATCTGGTGCTAGCGTGTAGTAGGAACTACGATAGATTAGATCAATACTTTAACAAGTCACCTAGTGTTCACCATAACCTACCTAATACTACTTTTAGAGAAATTGATTAGTATTATTAGCATATAACTTAATATAAATTAATAATTATTTTAAAACAAATAATATAATATACTAGCTAACCCGGTGAACTTCGTAAAGCCTAACAGTCAATAAATCTAGTACGATATACTTTTTAGTTAAACTTAACCCTATAATTTTAATTAACCTAATAAATTTAATCCAAAAGAATGTATTCAAGTTCAATAGTAAATTATGATAATATATAATATAAAGAAAATAAAGATTCAATAAAACTACAAAAATCAAGTATTTCAATAGTGGATAGGCAAGACATCTCTTTCATGGGGGGCCCCCACCAAATTTTTTTTTTCAAAAATTATATTATTCCACGGAACTTCGGTAATGTACTTGACGGCGACATTGGCGAAATTGTAAAAATTATTTTCAGATAATGCCGACTCGGATTATTATTATTATTATTATTATTGGTCTCGTTAATATGTACGGCCGTCGTTCTCGCTCAGGGAATTCCGTCGCTATCCACCGTCGCGTTTTTTATTTTCGAAGAATAAACGGCTACTCGTTATTGCTTGCTACTCGGTGAACGGGAAAAAAACATTATTGCATAACTTTAATACGACTTTTGAAAGCAAACCATTTTTAAGAAGTTGGATTTAAGCAATATATTATATCCATCGTGAGTGATGTGTGACTGTGTGTATAGTAACTGATCATTACTGTGATTGAAGTTCACCGAACGCTTTATGGAATTAAAGGTTAACTACGGCTAAGGTGTTCGTTGTCATGGTTACTCATTAACAAAAACATATTTATGATTCATAGATTTCTCTTCAAAAGAGGAAAAATATCGAGTAACCTTCTATGATTTTTACTCTTAATTATCTCTTTCTTGACTAGATACTAAATTAGATAGGTACCACAAATCCCTGTAGTTACTTTAGAGATTGTACCATAAACTACTAAACTAGTATATGTTATAGAAATACTGTCTTTATTATTATATAGTTGATCCCGCGAACTTCGTTGGCCGTTAAAAATGCCAACTATATATTATTATGATTTATGAGACTCTATTGTGATGAGCAAACAGTATATTATCTTGTAGGCAATCTACCTCAGGTGGATACTCATATGAATAATATTATGTTTTATTTTTATTTTATTTTTTATTTTGATTGTGGAACTCAGCCACCTTGGTAGGCAATTTGCATAAACTCTATTGATGACGCTTAATGCTTAAACACCTGATGTGCCAGATTAACCAATGGCAAAAAAAAAAAAAAAAAAATACTTATTTCTACTGAAAAATTAGGAATAGAGGAAGTAGCCCATTCAGCTCCCGTTTTTCCTAAACAGCTCCTGTCTTTCAAAATGGTCAAATCCTAAACTTTTCCGGTTTTTTCACAATACAAATTCCTTCCCACTTCATACAGACTTAACGCTGTCTCAAAAAATTTGTGTAAGTAAGAACGTATAATATATAATTTATTAATTTAGGTATAGAAATTATATTCGATGTCAGCAATTTCGGTATTTATTGACGATTATAGAATATTTTTTATTAGCATAACAATTTTTTCAAAATTACTCTTTTAATTATTTGAATAAAAATGCATATTTTGACTTTTATTACAATAATACAACAATATGTTTATCGTGTAAGATACGAACTAAGACCCAGTATAACCTTTTTTGATGAATTGAGTCCCGAGTTATTTTAGGGTAAATACCAATTGAGTCCAGTGAAATTTTAGGTATAATACTAATTGATTCCATGTTTTAATACTAACTGAGTCCCTTAAAAAAAAAAAAACATTTTCCTTCCCATTTTTACACACTTAGGACTTAGAACTTTTTAATATTTTATGATATAAATATATAATAATTTAGGGTTATAATTAAGTATGAATAATGTTCATAGTTATGAGTAATAGATTTCTCATCTATAGTATTAATATCATTTAATTTAAAAAATGACTTACAGTTATTTTTGCTGCAAGTCTAGCGTTGGTAATTATTGGCTAAATGCTTATGAAAACGAAATTTGTATCCGTAAATTATAAATATAATTTTATTTCTCTCACTTGATATAACTTCATCCATGATGCTTGGCTTACCTCGTAAAGTAGAGTGTAAAAAAATTTCAAGTTGTAAAAATGATATGAACAGCATCATACGCAGTCTTCTATAATGCTATCAGTAAACGATAATTATTATTATACTAGCGACGATAGAAATAAAATCTAAAATTCCAGGCCTATAGTATAATAGGTTACTATATATTATTATCTGACGAAAGTCATAAATATGATATGAGCGAAACGTGTACATACATTTTGACGGGCTGTACTGATGTGAGGGGCGGGACCATTTTCCTCCAA
>PVMI01039742.1:0-14230 GCA_008528875.1 Aulacorthum solani | reverse complement strand
ATTATAAGACTAAAATAATATCAGGTTATCACATAACCTAGGTATGTACATTAAAATACATACCTAATATATTAACCTACCTATACATGGTTTGAGGTTGGTTATTTAATTGCACCCTACAGATAGAATAATAATATCATAATTTAAACTCAACAAAACGTATGGGCAAGTAATTAATTACCAACATTTAAAATTTATTTTTAGCTAAAAGGTGCTATAAACAAAATATCATAACTATAATTCTACCTTAGCTTAGTAGGTAAATGTTGTTATATTTAGTATAATCTCGTTATTATTCCTGATAATACAATCTGTAGTATCTAATATAGGAATTATTAAAGTACTATATTAAAGTAGGTAATGTTCTAAAGTAATGAGTTTTTTGTAACAAATACAAATATTACAAATACTTATAATAGAATAAAAAATTTTTGTTTATGTTATTATAATATTATGAATTCGGAGAATCTAATGTTTTCTTCTTTTTAAATGACATATTTTGGAGTTCTTTCATAAATAGACACGTAAACTGACCAATTTTGGTTTACACAAGTTGAGTTTTTTCATTCATACTACATACTAACTTTTAACTATTACATCATTGAAAAAAAAAATGTCTTTAAATAGTATGTACAAATTAAGGTTATATAGATACCTACCTAATTATATCTAGACATAAATTTATTAATTTATGTTTAAAATATATTTTAGTTTGCTTTAACGTCAGGTCAGTTCTTAAGTCGGAGATAATTAATTTCTCAACAAAAATTATATGCGAAATAAGACCATGATATTAGGTAGGTAGGAGGTACCTATGTATGTTTGTTCTCGAATTACTCTCATAGCGATTGATCGGCCTCCGTATTCTGGTACAAGTACAAGGAATTTGATTGAATAACACATAATATAAATATTTTATTATGCAATAAGTAACAGTTTATTAATTATGTAGGAGTGCACAACGGTAGGTACTTAATATTACATGGTTGATTGATCTATATACATTTTACGATTGCGGTGTACAAATGGAAGATTATTATTAGTTACTCATATAGTCATATGTATGCGTACCTGGTCATATAAAATATATGACCATTAATATAAAAAAAATAGCTCATGAGTGGTAATAATCAATTTTATTCGATCATTCATAAATCATTTTATTATTGTTTTTATCACATTCCATTCAAGAAAAGTTACTTTTACTACGAGTTGATTTTTTTTAATGTTTTCTTACATACGACCCGTAAGGATATAATAATGATTGTTCGACTAAATGTTCGCAGACTTGCAACACAATTTAAAAAAACTATAAGTAGACAATTTACAGTGGGTATATCGCTCCCTCGCACAGCGTTATAATTTATAAATCATAAAATGTATAACCACCTACTATATGTGTGTAGTTAAGGGGACAACGTGCATCAGTCGCCAAGGTCAATTATTTGTTTCTCACAAGTGTAACATTTCAAAAACAAGTTCAAATCGATCAGCGTAAATAATTGGAAAGTGATACGAGATCTAAAACACCTATTACGAAAATAATATTTTCGAGGGCATCTATACATGTATTATGTCTATAATATTATGTATACATATACTAGATTATTATTTTCTAAATAATTATTTAATAAGATATTCAAAACGATCTATAGTATTATAATTTATAATCTATTAGGTAGGTAACATGAGCTAAATATCAAAATATCTTGTCATCAAGCTTAAACGTAATTACATAATATGTTACAAATGTGTATTTTGTATATCACTGGGTTATGATTAAAAACATTTATTTTAATTAATATTTTAATCCAATATAAAATAATATACTATTCAAAACATTAATCATTAGATCCTCATAAAAAATGTAGAGAAATTACATTTTTATTAAATACAACAATGGAATGAATTTTCGGTTGCAAAACATTTCAAGTTCTATATTAGAATAAACACGAAAGAAAAAATATTGTGATGGTAAATTAAAATAATGTCGTGTGTTAATATTTTGTGGTATTAATTACTATTAACACTGATGATCCACTGTGAATGATGATATTATTATAAATCGTGTGTAAATTACGTATGTTCCATTAATAAGAAATTTTGTCTACAACACTCATTGATTAGATTATTTTATTCAACATTATTACCTTAAAATTATTGAAATCAACCAAAATTTAATCGACAAACAAAACGTGTAAAATTGTTGGATCCTATGATTGTAAGCAGGAGATTTTACGAGTTAGTGTATGAAATTAGAAATTCATAAAAAATGTTCAATTTATATCTAAGATTTGAAAATGTAATACAATTTTGTACTAAAAAAAAAGTTTTTCTGAAAAATCAAACTATTTTTTTATGAGCACTTTTTGAGTAATTTTCTTTTCTATAAATGTTAGTTCATTTTTTTTCGTTGGATCAAAGAGCTTGAAAATTGAATACAAATGTCCTCATACGTTTTTATAATAACAAATAAAATCATAATTGATGCATAAGCACAATTTTTTTTTTTTTATAATCATTTAAAATTTAAAATTTGTCAAAATTTTCAAAATTTGCAAATTGTTTTGTAGTCAAAAATGTATAAGATTTTCAGTTTTTACAGTTGGGAATTGACAATTTAAAACAAGATATCTCATAAAACAGTTCAAACAGTCATTAAAAGATCTAAAAAAATATACAAACATAATTTTTTTATTGTTATTTTAAGTTAAAATTTGGACGAAATGAGATATTTGAAGGAAGAATATCGATAATAGTTATTTTGTTGTAATTTAAAAATAGAATTATAATCTAGGCTGACTGATGTACCGTCTACGCTCAGAATCGTTTTTCGTACCTACAAAATTATATTATATCATCGAATTCATATTTTATTTTTTTTTTTATTCAGTTTAAAATGTTTCAGCACATGTTGTGCTATTACAACTATTTTAGTTTTTTATATAATAATAATAATAAAGAATAATAAAAAAGAATAATTTTGCTTAATATTTTGCTTATACCTATATAAGTTTTATTATCATATGCAGTGAAACGTTAGATGCGTCGGCAATCATATTATTGGTTTATTTTATCATATTCATAAATATTTAAAAAGAAAACTAAATTCTTATCGTCTGCAATATTTTGACATTAATTATTTATTATGTCCAAATAATTGAGTTGACTTTAGTCGTCGATTGGTTGAAATGTCATACATTATGTCCATTGTAACATTGTGTGTAAAAATATTATTATCAAATAAAGTAATGATTTTGAATATTTAAAAAAATCGATATGCTTATCGTTAAATAATAAAGATTTGTTATGTGTTTGTTAATCGTAGTAAAATCGGGGTCACCAAATTGTCCACATTCTATTATAGAGTCCACGAAGGTCTTAACCCAGGTATTCCAGTATAAGCTTTTGAAGTAAAAAGACAGTAATATATGTTCATATATAGTGTCATAAAATTAATTGCTTTCTAAAAAAAACTAATTCGTTGTATAACAACAGTAATGCATTATACCTATGGGATATATATTAATTAAGTATTAAGTAAAGTTTAGATAGGTATTATAATAGTACACTGTAAGTCCTGCAATGCCAAGGAAATCAGTTATAATAACTTCCTACCTATACTGTAACAGTGTAACTTACTGTACTTAGAAGTCAGAAGTAAGAACTTTCGGTTAGTATAATATACTTATCTTTATTATTTATTTGAATATATATATAAAATACATTTTAATCGGTTTCTTTGACTAATTAAATTAAATATAAAAATAACGAGTGATTAAATAATTCAATGAAAATATATAAACGATGATAATAAAAATATAATATGGTCAGATGAAAGTATATAATGATGAAAAAATCGTTTTGATCTATTTCGGCATATTGTTTATTACTTATTATAAGCTCCGTACCTCCATGTTTCATCATAATTATATTCGAGTTGTGTAATACCATGAATCACAACATAATAAAATAATATACGGAATGGACGAACACGTTACAAGTATCCATCTATATTATATTTTCGACAAGTGATGTGTGCAAGTCTGTGATTGTGACCGCAGACAATATACCTACGATATAGTATTCGGCCATCGACTTTTCGAAACTGGTTATACAGATACCGGTCCATTTAATTTATATGTTGTACCCACCGGCTGAATTTTTTTTGAAATTATTAATTGAACTAGATAATATAGTTCTATATGATTATACCTACTGTACGATTATGATTCTTCTCGGTAAAAATCTATTCGAATCAATATAAAATCCACCGATAAATTGCATAATACATATTACATAAGTTGTTAAAAATGCAATATTAGAACAAATTACAAATTGCATATATGAACTGTGTAATTGTAAAATATGAAAATTAAAATATTGTAAATGTATATTTTTAATATCTTATATTATGTAGGTGTAATCTTAAAACAAAAAGCTACAACATAGGTATAACTCACAAAAGGTTCGTGACAGTAGAGCAGTATACGAAACTAAAGTGTACCAAGACTCAGATAGTCAGATAGTCCTATTCCTATGAATACATTTACGTGGTAATCCATTTAAAGGAAGATACTAACGTTTTAAAAAAAATATTTTTATGGGTATAATTTTAAATCATTATAAGCTACACGTTTAAAAAAAAAATTATATTTTTTACGATTTTGGGCTTGGTCATTTTTTTTAATTTTTACCCTTTTGAGTGACAACATAAATTTTTAATTTCATATTCCGTAGCAGAATCTTATTCGGAGCGATTTGGTACAAATCAATTTTCTGACAACTAGTCTATTAGTTATAGTTAAGTACTTAAAGTTTTAATGATCGAAGTAGTTAAATAAAATTTTATGAGTTACCACTCCACTTGAATAATTTAAAACTTTTAATACCTGTTTACTTATAACTAATAAACTACTCTCTCGAAATGTGATTTTTATAGATCAAAATGCATTAAATAATATTCTACTTAGAAATTTGAAATTCAAAATGTATGTTGTCATTCAAAAGAGTAAAAACTCATAAAATGGTACAAAATGTGGTTATTCAACCACTCAAAATTATGTAAAAATAAGTATTTTCAAAATCATTAGCAGTATTTGAAATAACGAAAGTCTTACGTTAAATGGATCACCTGGTAAATAGTTGTATAAATATTGTGTAAACTTACAACTGTAAAAGGTAGTAGTAAGTAAATCATATTATAAGTACACTATAATTAAAGCAACTTGAGAAATGTAATTAGGTAAAATGTTTAATTAAAATAATTATGTGAAATAATTATTTTTAACATCTCATCACACTTTAAAAATATTACTGCATCCGAGATCGGTCTTATGATTAAAGCTAAACACAAGCTCGTATAAGTATGATTTATTTTATAATTAACAGCTTATTTTTTCATCTGGTTCAAACTTAAAAATGATTTTTACTGTTGCTAGTTATTACTATTTGATATATATATGTTTTTTTAGTAAAGTCATCGTTTCATAGTTAGTTACAAATTTAAGAATTACTTAAAAAACATAATGATTTAATAAAATGGAGATTAGGGATACCTACATTTTACTTTTAAGAGGATGTCACCTGCAAGTGTTTTATCCGTCTTACAAACATACAACATAGAACATTTTCGTTCAGCAGTTCCAATTTAGTATTGTAGTCTTAATTGTAGAGTGAAATGATTTATCTATTACCAAACTTTAATATACCTTAGGACTAAGATCATTATGTTTTCTTTTTATTTTAACTTTAAAGCGAGATTTGAACATTTTTAAATTATGATTTACAAATATCTCGCTTTAAAATATCGAAAAAACATATTATTGGGTACCTTTAAATTTTATAGGAATATATCAATTTACTCCAGTACTAAAACTAATTATACAAACTGGAACTTCTGAACAAACATTTACTGGATACAACACATGTACATGTGTCTTCTTAACAGTAATATTATTTTGGTAAACGCTCGTATGTTAAACAATATTTCTAAAAAGCATTGATTGATTTTTTGTAGTAAATTGTATTTTTTTTACATAGATAAGTATATATATTTTCTTAAAAAAAGTGCCTATTAGGATGAACATTTTTCTTTTTTGTACATTAATTTACAAGATTTCTGGAACCGAGCTATTGACAGTGTATGACATTACGACACTCAACATTTGTAAATCCAAGCATGTATATATATACTATATAGTTTATCCATTCTGCAGTATATACAAGGCGATTCACCAAGGATATGCTTACCCTAATTGTTTCATTACATAATACATTTATTATAGTTCTGAATTTTTTAATTTTTAAGTATATTTAAGGTTAAGCACCATCCTATTTTCAAATATTTATAGATTGTTACACCATTGAACGAGTGTAATGTGGAGATAAAGAACTTCTATTTTCAAATCAGAATTAACACATAATGAAGCAGATAATTTTTTTAATATTGACGCAGGCCGTAGGGTATTTATTCTAATTGAAATTGAAATGTGTAATTTTTGAGTTATTTGACTTTGTATAGTAAGGTTTAAAGATAATATGTTTGGAAGATATAGGGGTTATGATAGCTTGAAAGTTATAGTACCTAGATTCATGGTTAATAATAAACGATCAACATTTCATATTTTGTAAAATTGTCTAAGTTTAATAAGAATTAGATTGTTTTATAGTTATTAAATAACGATTTTAAGGACTATAAACATTTACCGTTAGATATTAATTTAATAAATAAGAAATATTAGTCGTGAGAATTTTTTATTTCAATATATAGGTAAATTCAACTTTTGAAAAAAAATCGTCTGGTTCATAATTTACACTAAAAAGGTTTTTGCCTTTTAAAAAAATAATAAGTTGTATTGCTACCGGACCACTCTTTGATGAAAAATCTAAGTATTTGGAAACCGCTAAAAATCTCAAAAAACCAGAATTTATTGTATTCATTATTAAAAAAAAATAATTGAGCTAAGCATGCTCGGTGAATCATTTTGTGTATTATATCGAGTATCGACACAGAACGGTAACTACCTACAATAATAGTAATAATTAATACGGGATACTTATACGAGTTTAACTTTTTTTTATATTTGCGACGTTAAAAAACAATACTATTTATACCAAATAGCTGTGGCCGATATGATATAATGTCGTGTGTGGTAATAAGCTATTTGATAATACATAAAATATACCTGTACTATATTTGTATTAATGTAGGTATTAGTAGACTGTATATTATGATATATTACACTAATGTGCTGCGATCGTATAAGGACTGCAGAAGGTTACACGGTCGTTAAAAGGTCAATAATATTATATTCTCGAACAATATATTAGCACGACGATATTAGGTTCATAAGTTATACCTATACGAAACGACCGCCAAAGGAAGAATTAAAAACCGGCAGGCTGAAAGGGCGGATAAAATAGGAGGTCGGCTTTTCGAGAGGTGGTCGCCTGACAACAATAAGCATATTGCGCCTGCACATTGAAATATGAACACAATATATGATAATATGCGAATTAGAGTGGTTGCCCTTATCGAACAATCGGGCGCTCCGTTTACATGCACGCCGCGGGTATAAGTCGTTACCGTCACCGTCGGCCGCATGAAGGACAAAACGGACCCGCAAACTCTAAAGCGTTTTCCATCACATCCACTACACCGAATGCACTGGTGCAAGTTTGTATGTTCCACCTCACTTCACTACACTTGCACTCAGCACGAGCTCGACGAGGTTATAATCATCGTGATACCACAGATATCTAGATTCCATTCAAAATTGTCTGGAACATTATTTTTTTATTATTAATAATAACCATTTGCAGACATAAATATTTCTGTTTTCATATAAATGAAACGTTTCAGCACAGTTGTTAGCTTAAATGTATATCCTATACAAAATAACCCTGACAGGTCGCTGTGGTATATGAATATAAAAAAAAAAAAATATTGGAACTTCATAGTATGTAGACATTTTTGGAAAAATCTGAATTAAAAATTATCTTACTTAGATTTTAAGTAAGAATTAATTGTATTATAATTATAATGGTGTGTAAAAATTAATAAATATTAAATTATCTCAATTCGCTCAAGAAAATCTCATCTTACAAAGTGCAATTATAGTAAATTTACTATGTAACTATTTGTCGTTAAAACATAGTTTAAAAAAAAAAAAATATTTAGCTTAAAATATTATGTTAAAAAAAGAAACAAATATTGAAAAACGTTTAAGTGGATGTCGCTCTGCTGTACAGTAGGCTACAAGTGAGTCACTGTAATAGATGGTGTTAAATTTTAATTCAATTTTTTAAAATCATTGTACACGAAAAACGATTCGAGCGAAGACAGACTGTCAGTCTATAATATTACTTAGTAATTCAGTATGTTTGATGATATTATTGGGATTAGAGTAATTTATTTTACTAGAAAGCATTAGTACTACGCAGTAGATAAAATTCATTTTTGCAAAAAAAAATAAATTTGAAAAGTCATTGAGTGTATAAAATATAATAATATACTTTAAAAGTTTCGAGTACCCAAGGATAATAATACTTTTAATTTACAACAAAATAATATAAATCATTATTCTTGGTTATTTAATATGTAATTTGAAAATAGTTAGATTTGAACATAAAAAAACTGAAAAAAAACTGATTATACATTTTTAGATTTTTCGGTAACAAAATAACCTACTTCAGCGGAACTTTGTTTTAAATTTTCAACCCTTAGCTATACAATTTGAAAATTATTTGTTAATTTTAAATGATATACATTTTGCAAAAATTTGAACATTAAATTAAAAAAAAATACTATAAAAAATATTGCCTAAGTATTTTAAATATTTTTCAATTGCTATTGTATGCTTTTCGACCCAACCAACAAAATTGTATTGATATTTATAGAAAAAAATGAAAAATTTAAATGTCCATAAACAGCTCTAAACAAGTCGAAATATTTTGAAAAAGTTATCAGTTATATCAATTGATCATTTAAATATATGGTGTGAATTTTAATTATCTGCTGTACCTAATTCGTTTTTGAATTACAACAAAATAAGAAAATCGCTAAAAAAAATCTTGTGAAAATGTCAACTTCAAAAGCTCATAAAAATTTAATTTGACTTTCTGGTGGAATTTTTTTTTTTTATATAAATTTAGACAAACTTATGAGAAATCTTGTATAAAATTTTCAAATCTTAGATATTAAAAGAAAATTTATTATGAATTTTTAACTTAGAATAATTTTCAAATTTTTGTAATTCTTACGTATTTAGTCGAAATTTGAAATTCAGACGCTCATAAAAAATTATTGTTTACTTAAGCTCAACTTTTTTTTTAATTTAACAACAATTTATGAGGAACTTTGTATTATATTTTAAGTTTTTTGACAGAGCTAACATTTTTTTTTTAGACATAAATTGAAAAAAAACTAATAAGAATCGAAATGTCATATGTCTATAAAGTATAAATAGTTGAACATGAAAAAATGTTATGGCTTATAGAAAATACTAACATAAACATTCAGTGAAAATTGCATGTCTCTATGTGGTCATTTTTTTGAGAGAGTTAGACTAAAACCCAAAATCGATTTTTTCGAAAACTGGTTTTGCGTAAAAATTCCCGTTTTTCCTTAATTTGTTGTTTGTTTTTCCTGTCGCTTTTGAAAACTATAGCAAGGATGAGGGAATTATGTATTTTGACCTCCCGAATGCACCAACTAGATTCACATCCCTACTAGAAAAGTTGTTGTTGAAGAAAATCGAAGCACTTTTACTGCTCCAAACCGTGATGATAGACACAAAAATAAAAAATAAAAAACACACATCATTGTACCTAAACACAATAATACATTCATCGATCCTTCCAGAATCTAAAATGTAAATGTAATCAGCTATAGATAAATATAATACTAAGTACTAATTAGTAAGTTTTCATTCATGATATAATCACAATTATAAGACGTCTAACTATTATTGGACATTATGCATTTTATTATACTGATCTCCAGGTATTATACCAGTTCGCTGAAAATAATTTAGCACTGATTCGTCAACCTAAAAAAAAAAAATGGTTGATCTGCTATCGTTATTTGTAAATAGTATTCAGATACAATAATAATGATTTAATTGTAATTCTTATTTGGTAATGAATTATTTGTAATACTATTATAATATGATTAGCTTAATAATATTCTATAAGATAGTATTAATCTATAGTATCAATTCTATTTTAAGAAACATATCTATGGACAAAAATGAAATATTAAAACAATTTTGTGTTCCATCTACACTTGCACCAGCTTGCATTACATCGATTATCAGTTAACTGTGCCAGTGCAGCTTTGGTGTAACAGTGAGGTATAATGGAAAACGCTATAAATATTGGTTCGAAACTAAAAATGTTAGACAATATGTTAGAAGGTACCTTGATAAATATAAATTATAATTCATAATTGTACATAAAAGTCAGTAAGTTACTTACATTGAAAATTAATATTAAGTACAACTGTACAAATGCTTATAAGTATAAATATAATACTGATATAACCAGTAGGTTGAATACTAGATATTATAAACATAAAGAAAAACAAAATAACATTAATTAAAAAGTAGTAGGTACATAAATTTGAACAAATATAATATTCTTAAATTAGACAAATTAGTAAGTAACTATATTATATTATAACCAGTGTAGTGTAATGACTAATGAGTAAAACATTAATTTTATAATATTAACAGTAGAGACTGACTTTATAATATTATAGTCAAATCAAATGTACAACAAATCTAGTTTGTTTAAATTTACTCCATTATTTTGTTCATAATACATTATTTTCTAAGTCATAAGCTATTGGGTTTACATTAGGGTGAGATTTATCAAATTTTGTTTTTACTGAGTACAAGTATTTTTGTATAAAAAGCCAAACTGCACCCGATTGAATCTAAATCAATTAATTGAAATATTTTAAAACATAGATCTATTGCTCTTAAAACAGTAAACATTTTAAATTTATTTGAATCAAAATAAACAATTATATCCTTTGGTTATAGCGGGGTTCCGACAATGAAAATAAAGGGCTGACTCGGTAATTTAAGTTGATTACGATTAGTAATATACTCTTCGACCATTGTCACCGTGTTGAAAAATACTATGAATGTAAAATTATGTAATTTTTTTACTACAGGTATTTCTTTTCTTCTGTTGTTGATTGTAACTTTCATTGATGTAGGAACAAACATAGAGTTTAATAAGTAAAATGTTACAGCTTATTAAACATCTGAAAAAATGTGTTGGCCTTATGTGAACCCCTGCCTACTCATAATTTTATTTTAATTGTTTCATATAGGTACTATACTTATTATGCATTTTTGGTACAATGGTATTGGTACCTACATGTAAATCTACTCTTTAAATATTAATAAGTATTTACTGTGTTCCGATTTATAAATAATTATTTTTAAAATAGGTATTAAACATCAAACATTTAAATCTTTAGTTCAGATGCAAATATTCTTTGAATTTGGTTTGCAATATTTTCAGTAAGCGCCAAAGACATAACTATTTTGTTGGAAATTTATTAAATGTTGAATAAATAATTCAACTAGTAAAGTCCTAATATTATCATTCAAGCTGTTATGAGTTTTGTGATATTCAGTTATAATACCACCTAATGTGCATTTTAATTTTTAAGAAGTCAAATAACACAAAGCCTCACGATAAATCTGATGGTAAGATTTATTTTGAACAAAAAGGTAATGGAATAAGTTTAGAAGCTGTATTTATGTTTGAACCATTTTGTTTTTGTTATTTTTTTTTTACATTATATCTCAATGTTACTAGACTGGCAAAAGGAAATTTTTTCGCTAACTTCATGATTTCTTTTCTATTCATTCTTGATATAGTAATGACATCCACAAGTTGAGCTTCATGAAAAATTAAAATAATTCAGTATACAAATTAATAAAACTATTATATATATATATATCAACTATGTTAAATTTACTTAGGTATGTTTTGTGACAGCTCAATCCCAATTCATTTAATAAATGACTAATTGATTGAACATTATCATCATCTATCCGATAATTGTAACCAGATATAGTTGAAATATCTATGTATTCAAATTCATTAGTGTCTTCTTTCAAGACTTCACTTGAATTTTTAATTGATTCTTCATCCTATACTTGAATTAATATGTCTGTAGACTTATAGTTACTTTTTTAATAACTGTTAAAAAAATACTGACTTGCGTGTTGATTAAATCTCTGGTATCACTTTGAGATACCGAAGTATTCACTGAGTCTTTATTTGAAACTGATTCGGATATTCAATCATTGAGATCTTCAAAAAGATTTAATTTTCTATTCATTCTTTTAAAATACAATATTCCCAGGTAGGAACTTAAGTATAAAATTAAATATTATCATACATATATTTTATATTTTATAGTAGGTACTTCTATAATAATAACAAATTAATAATTATTACTTGAAAATTATTGGTAGGTACCTGATAAGAAATATAGATGTATACAGATTAATTTAAAAATTTAGTAGATATTATAATATTACATTTGTATAGAATTAAACAAAATATTCTTTTATTAAGAATAGTTTATCACCCATGTGAGTAGATAAGCCATTCATATTATAATTAAAATTGTATAATACATATTAATACAAAATGAAATATTTTGGATGATTTCACGTAAAAATGATAAAATTTGGTAATAGGTACGTAATATAAAATTATAAGCTATAAGGTACGATACGATACTATTACAGTTGTCTGATTAACATTAAGTACCATTGGAGGTTTTATAATTTTTATGTAAACCAGAAATAAGACATAATTTTTACGTAGAATCACACAAATATTTTATTTTATTTCATTTATATTCATCTAAAACTATTATTTTTTATCAGATTCTAATTTTTCTTTATATATTTTATAGATAATATGTAATGGTGGACTATATTATAATACCATTATTCTAGTGCAAGGGCGGGTTTTATCATTCACCAAGGGGAGGGGGGCTAATTGAGGTTCAAGAATTTACTTGACTGTATTTTAAATCTATATAAAATACTAATAAACATAATATGTTTTTATATATAGGTTAGGTAAGAATAAAATATTATGTTTCTTGTTAAAAAAACGTAGAAATATTTACTTGTTTTCTTTTTGCAGTAGTTGTATTTTTACTGTTTCTATCAATTCATTGATCATTGTAAAATGCGAATTGTAAATTGTTATAGTTATCGGAAACGTGTCGTTACTCGTTCGAAAATTGGTTAAGAGCACGTCGCATCCGCATGTGTTGTCTCCGTCTTACCCACGCACGGCATGGCAAATTTTCGTTCACTAGTTTGAATAGTGAAAAACTGTACGTTTTGATATTAGAGTCAATTGACTTATTACTATACTTTTAGATAAGAACATTTTCTGTGTTCTTTCGTTGGTTTTTTACGATATTTAAATTTTTAAGTGAGTTATGAGTGTGTAAAGGATTAATATTTGAAAATGCTCATAACTTACTTAAAAATTAAAATATCGTAAAAGACCAACGAAAGAACACAGAAAATGTTCCTATCTAAAAGTTTGATAATAAGTCAATTGACTCTAATATCAAAACTTACAGCACACTATTCAAACTAGTGAACGAAAATTTACCATGCCGTGCGTGGGTAAGACAGAGACAACATATACGGGTGCGACGTCCTCTTAAGACGAGAATTTTGATAAGAAATGTATACAAGTGGTATGATAAATATTATTTTGTGGACATTCTTAATTGATTGCCTCTTTCTCGGTCTCTCACTCCTGAGAACCAACTATTTAGGATACTTGAAAATTCTAGTATTTGTGAAGTTGTGAACTAGTGAACACTTCTGAAGTTTAAATTAAAAAAAGGGCGGGAAAGTGGATGTCGCTCTGTTTTACAGTAGGTTACAAGTGGGTTACTCTTATGGATGGTATTCAATTTGAATTCAGTGATATAATATCATTGTATACGAAAAACGATTCTGAGCGGAGACGGTATGTCGGTCTAGGATATTTTAAATTTTATTGATATTGTTATTAAACTGTAGCAATATCACGATTTAAGACACGGAATAAGATATACTATCTTAAATCGTGGCTAATATTATAATGTAGGTTCGATAGGCTATATTTTGATTTTTTGATTTTTTAGTTTCATATTAATATATCCACGTATACCTAATATTTT
>PVMI01039740.1:0-11135 GCA_008528875.1 Aulacorthum solani | reverse complement strand
GAAAAAATTATCTTTGTATAATTTATAATATAATTATAATTATAACATAGTATAATATTTATTAATTTTTATTTTTAAGTTTTAATGATACATTGATACTATCGATTAAAATCACGAAAATTTGAATATAGTTTTGTAATTTATAAAAAGTTTATTTTAATACATTATTATAAAAGCAGAAAGCTTTAAATTGATTAGGATTCCTATCATGGGTACACTATACACCCCCACATATCCACATAATTTTATTATGAGAGCTTAAAATTAAAATGTTGACAAAGTTGGATAATCAAACGATCAAACGTATATTAGGTAGGTATACAGATTTTTTCTCAAAAGATTTCTTAATTTGTTGTAATTTAAGTGAAAATATCTAATATTTAATGTAGAAATTTATAACAGTGCACTATATTATTCCTTAAGTAGTTAAATCTCAATTTAAAAAAATCTTTTAGGCACATTTTAAACTATAATGTATAGGTCGTTTAAACGTTAGTTTTTTTTTATTATTATGACGATTTCAGTAATTTTATTGTAATTGAAACTTTTCACTATTATGAATATTGTTTTTATTTATATTCTACATAATAAAAATGAAAATCTGTTTGTTGGTTATCACCTCAATAGAGAACGGCTAGACCGATATATCTCATTTGTATTTAAAATATCTGTAATACATCGAATGAGGTTTAAAAAAAAATAAAAATTGGAAAGTTGGAGAAAAAACTTTTTTTGGAGAAAATCTTTTTTTCCATATAAATGGTTGCCACAGCTATCAATTTGAAATTTCGTAGGTAGATTAATATTATAATTTACCAGTGCACTAACAAAGGATTTTTCAAAATTTGATTTCAAGTGGTTGAAATCGGCATCTATATATCAGGTGTATCTTATGTTATTGTTTACGAGAGGTTTCTTAGGTTTCTTAGGCTTCTACGATTATAGATCGATGGAATAAGATTTCAAAAAAACAAAAAATTATGTGTTTTTTTATTTTTAACAGGGCATATTTGTACAACAGTTTCAACATTTTTGAACACGTAGTTGTATCAACAGCAAAATCAACTTTATTTTTTCAAACGGTAACAACTATATTTTTAATGAATTCTGATAAAACTTTTTTTCTGAAAATGTTGACAGCCAAATCATCAATTTAAATCCACTAATTTATTAACAATGGTTTTCTAAAGTTTAGTAAATGCATTAATACTTTGCATTGAAATAATTGGTTTAAATTTAATTTGAAAGAGCTAAAGTAAGTCCTTGTCTCAAGACATGATGGAACTCAGAGTGAGACCAAAAACGAAAGTATCGAAGTTCAGTTCTGCAGAAATGAAAAATGACAATTCGTCACTAAAAACCATAAATTGTACTATAAATAGCTACAACATCCCTTATTTTTCTAAAATGGTTTCACAGAATTCTAACCTTTGATCTTTATCACCTTCCCCTAACTCTAGAACAATATTAATTTTAAATGATTTATATATTTGGTTTTTTAATGAACGCCAAACACTGCTTGGCAATTTCTAATCCATCTGGAAGTTATCCTAAGTTAGATAACAAGAATTATTTAATAATCAATGATCATGATTTTAAATAAACCATTTTTAAGATACTTCGATAAATAGTCAATATCAATATTGGTTGGCACTTAAATTAGGCGTACCTACCTTTAATATGAGTTAATTATGGATTTCTAATACAACAATACGTAGTGATAATTAATAATCTATTAGTAATATACCATTATATCTACCATTATTAGCTTAGAAACATAATAAAGAATACAAATTTTTACTATTATATGAAAAGTAACTGTGATGAAAAAAATGTGAAGTAATTAATTAATTGCGATCATAATAATAAATTACAATAATAATACTTATTTTGATGTTTCTATGTTAAAATTATAATAATGAGTTATGTTTGCAATTTTGTAGGCATTAGTTCTAAAATATATTTTTAGTAGCATCTCGATAACTGATTTCAGTGTATCAAAAGATAGTTGAGAGAGAAAATAAATTTAGGTCTTTCAAATTAAATTTATATCAATTATTTCAATTCAAAGTATTAAGGCATTTACTAAACTTTAGAGGACCATAGTTAATGAACTAGTGAACCAAAATTATAATATTACATACTGTTATAATGATTACTATGTTTTGCAAAATATAGTTCAATATTATACCAATGTTACTAATAAAAAAATTAATTACTTTTAGTAATATAAATAAATTATAAAATGTCCTTATAAATAGAAGCTGACACACCTTTTCCGCTTAGAATCGTTTTTTTTATATTGTAATGACCATTGAATTCAAATTTAATACATATAATGGAAGTAGGTACCTACTAAATAACCACTCATCATTGACGATTTGTACTAGGAATCTACTATATAATATATGGGTATATAAATAGGTACATCAAATGATTTCCTCGAAGATCATTAAATTAGTTCATTATATGATTTAATTTTCAGTATTTTTAAGTTCAAAGTGAACCATTTTTTTTTATCAATTCGTATTTAATTTTGACACAACACCGAAAAGTAGTTATTTAAATATTATTTTATTTCTTATATTAATAATAAAAAGTGTTCCAAATGGTTTGCAGCAATTTTAAGGTTAAACATTTAAATTTAATTTAAAAACATAACCTTAATAAAATTATGCTGGAGGTGCTTAATAAAATAGCGGTGACAAACTCAACTAAAATGTCTTCTCTATGAGTGACCAAATTGTTAACGTTGTTAAATAGAGTAGTCCCAGCTTTATGTTTTAACTTCTAAGGCCGTGGTTGTATGTTACTTATTGTCACTACTTAGTAGACTTACATTAAAATAAATTATGTGTACTAATAATTAATAATGTGTTGTTAAATAAATACTTAAATACTTAACAAATAAATCTACAGAGGCCAATAAAGCTTATACTCAACCTCGACATAAATCTTAATCTGAAGCCGTCACTTCTAAAACTTCTACGCTAGAAAATCGTCTCAACTATGATATCACAATTTATTTCTAATTTAAATTCCATAATTAGTCCACTAATTTCCCTTCTAACTATTGTTCTATGCTCCTAACAGAGGTTCTACATAAACGTTATTATCTCCTTAACTAATGTTTCACTCTTTATTCAACAATTACTCATTATATTATATTTATGTAATATAATGTTATTGTGCAAATAATTTTATTTTGTTCTGTTATACCTGCTATCATGTGTAATCTATTTATAAGTTATTACGCAATATTGACCGCTTATATATGTATATCTTATTTAATTGTTGGGCTAAAATGGTTTAGTACTGAAAGCTATTTAAATAATAAAAAAGTCGTTTCAAACTCAAAATAATACCTACGTGTTTTAAAAAAAACTATACATTTTAATATTTTTTATCCTTTTAATTTTTTTAATGAACACAGAGTTTTAATTTATACTTCGAAAGTAGAATATCTTTCTGGATATTGTATTAAAATGATTCGACATTTTTTATAATTTATAATTATTTTAATTAAATATAATATACTTGCATACACTAAATCAATATAATTAATAATATTTATATTATTTTTCCTAATATCTTTTTATTATATTTTGTATTCATAATTTAATTTCTGATACGACTCACAAAGAGCTTTCCACATTGTGTAAAATAAACACTATTTCATATTCGTATAATATATACAAAATGAATATACATTTTGCGAACCACAATAATCATTACAAATCATGTAGAATAAAAAACCTACCTACCTATTCACATTTCATGACATGAATCATTAATGTTTACTTCGCAAATAGAAATATTTTACGAAATAGAAGCAACACGGATACATAACAATATCTATTACTTTAAAGTTTTTTGCTAAAAATGTTGGTATAATATAAAATAAATATAGTCTCGGCACCCTATAAGTTACAAGTACTGTATGGAGTATACACACTCCACCGGGACAGTTACTAAAAAACCATATCCGAAAATACAAGAAAACAACATTTTATTTTAGATTTACCGTTGAGTGAACAGAAATAATGATGTACCTCCGTCCGCCAGTACTACGTCTATATACAAAAGGTTAGTGCCTCGTCTGGATATCCAGATTATCAAGATGACCCAATATTTTCTTTGTTCAGCGCATTTACTTGCATAGATATATACTATACAGCAATCCTAAGACATGGAAATTACTAATTAGAGTGAGACCAATAACGACAGTATTGAGAGTTCACTTCTGCAGAATAATTGGAAAATGACAGTTCGTCACTAAAAACTTTTTTTGATCTCCATACATAAGACATATAAATGTCAATAATCGAACTCCATTAAACCATTATACCATTATTACCTTAGCGGCTTACCCACATATCGAAAAATACAAATTTTTACCATGGCAAGAAAAGTATAACTGTGAAGAAAACAAATATAAAGTAATTAATTAAATACGATTATAACAATAAAGTACAATAATAATACTTATTTTGATAGTTATATGTTAAAATTAAAATAATGAGTTTAATAATGAATTTTTTTGTTTTTTTTTTTAAATCCTATATTATTGTCTATCGATCCAAAATCGTTAAAAAACCCAGTCAACATAAGATACACCCGGTATATATTTGTAGCACTGTATTTGATATTAACACATTTTGTTCATTTCTTCAAGTATAAACCATAAAGTTGGATTATTCAGCTAGTTTATTATAAAATAGTTATTGAGAACTTTAGTCATTATTAAAATTTATATTAATATCTTTATAAATGTTATTTTTTTAAGACCAAAGAAAATATTACTACTGCCCTTAGGGTACTAATTTTTAGTAAGAAAATATTATTGGTATATTACTATATTATTATATTATTGTTAGGTATGAACATTTAAGTCAATAACAACGCCGTTACAGGTACTGCAGTAAGGTGTGAACAGGTTCATGGTGTAAGTATAAATTAGATGAAACATTTTGAAAATTGATTGCAGTGTACGTAAAAGAATAATTTAGAGGCCAAATGTGCTTATGGTCTACGGATCATTCATTTTAAATTGCAACACAATATTTGCTTATCATGAAATAATGTGAGTATATGGCCCGATTACCAACCAGCTAGAAGACGTCATGGCCCCTTGTTCGTTGTAGTCAAGGAAAATTATAAATAGCAAAAGGTGTTAATGTCGTCCGTGTCGCGCTGCAGAACTGATATAATATTTTCTTTTTGACAGGCTGCAGAGTATAGAAAATAATATAGCATATTTTTTTTTGTTCTAAATTAACATAGTTGACAAAGGCCATTAGATACAATTTTTTTTTTTTGGTGTTAAATTAAGTTATACAATTTGGTTTTGTTTAAGAACTTTAAAATTTGTGTGATCGCGGTACTGTCCGTATCAGATCAGAGTGCTTTATCTAGGGTATTGGGTATATTGAGGCTGCTGAGTTCATCTAGTATTAGAAGCATTCTATAATTATGTGGTTGACTGAGGGTTCAGTTCTACAAAAATCGCACTTTGGTTTTTCTTCCTTTGCCGTGAGGAATTCGTGCGTGAGACGAGTGTGGCCGATGCGGAGTCTGTTGATAATTACCTTATTTCTTCCGTTCAGAGGGAGATTAGACCAGCCGAAGATAGAGTTTTTGATTTTTCTTAATAAAGGTTTTGCTTGAGTCAGGATGTCTGCATTTGATTTGGTAATTTAAATCTGCATAAATTGGTATTCTAAGAGTATTGTGGTATCGGCTGTGGATACTACTGTTTTTTTGGCTTCTTGATCTGCCTTTTTGTTCCCTTTGATATCCTGTGTCCTGGAATCCATATTAGAGATATGCTGATACCTCTGCTCTTTGATTAGCTTATTTTATGTTGTACTAGCTTTGCTAACACAGTGTTAGTTGTATTTTTTAGACTTTGAAGTGCGCTCAGTCACGAGTCTGAGAAAATCGTATTTTTTTTAACTATAACAAATGAAATATGTATAATATAATGATATATTCATATTCAATTTTAGATTCTGAGTGGAGCAATCCAAGTATTTGTTTTACAATTACCTATGTGTTTTGTACTTTTGAGCAAGTGTGTGTGTGTGTGAGTGTGTCAAAAGTATAAAATTCCCAATAGTATTCAAAAGCAGCAGGAAAAAACAAAAAATTAAGAAAAAACGGACATTTTTGCGGAAAGCCGGTTTTTGACAAAATCGATTTTAGTTCTAGGTGTAAATTTAAAAAAATGACCTAGGATACATAAAATTTTAACTGAATGTTTATATCAGCATTTTCTATACAGACCATACGATTTTCAAAATATTTTTACTTGTTTTGGGCTGTTGTCAGATATTTTAAGTTTCCAATTTTTTAAATTTTTTTGTTCTACAAATGTCAATAAAATTGTTTTTGTTGGGTCCAAATGAGTGAAAATTTAATACAAGCTGTTCAAATTTTGTGTGAGATATTATCAATAATAAGACACGTTTGGTTTATAAATCTATAATAACGTTGGAAGATAGCTCTTATTAAGTATATAGAATTTGTAAATTCACTAGTGTTAATAATTGGTATCGAACTAACAGACTGTCATATGTCATTTTAATAATAATTAAAAAGTATTCAGTGGTAATTTGAAGTTCAAAGTTAAAATATTCGCAAGTGAAAGTTAAAAATTATATTTATCGTATAATCTTATACACACTTACTCTTTAATGCTAACAATATACTTAATAGTTAGTCCTAAAATTATTAAATTAATTGGATTGTATAGGTAGGTATACAATTACAATATGTTATAAAGATATCCATCGAGCTTGTCCTCGTTCATGTTGGTGGACTTTTGGGCACATTGACCCAAAAATCCATCACGGTTGAATAAAAATAGACACAGAGTTCGAACACACAGAATAAAATGTATTTGTGAACATAATCATAATTTTCACTTTAAAATTAGGGGACGATTGGGTACAATGAAATTAACGATAACATCATAATACACGTAATGTAATCGATAAGGTATAGGTAGTCTTTATTAGGTACTCAATACATTTACTTAACTATTATATTGAATATATAAAAATATATGAAAATTCATTTTCTTTAGGATGTTGAAAATAAAATTTGTAGTAACTAGCAGGTACAGTAAGGTACTAGTTGTACTCTTATATATATACCTATATGACTATTGGCTATATATCTTAAGTAGGTATAATATTTTAACAGAATTAAATAATTACAACCAATCAAAATAACCTTTATATAAATAAAATATACTATGTTAAATAATCATAATATCTAATTAATTATACAATATTATTATAGTATAATATTGTTATTATAGACATCAGTTTAAAAAATCAAAATGTCTATTTTAATCATATGACGCCATCTATACGCATTTATAGATCAGAAGGTAACTGTATAACCACTGCTGATGCTCTCAAAATAATTAATATACATTTTGGTTAATTAATTTAGTAAACCAAAAAAAACACAACAATTTTTGAATAAATTCAGGAGAAAAATATTTAAATGAAGTTGATCAATTATTTATTATTATTATATTTTTATTAAAACCAAACAATATTACAAAATATTTTATTTTAAATTTATGAGATGTTTTTTGTTCCTCTCGAAAACTAGTCAATATGGAGATGAGTGATTAGCGAATTAGGCCAACTATGTACGACGAGGATGAAGAATATAAATATTATTCATAATACATAGTATCAAAATAATATTGTTCTATGATAACAGTAAATTATGATTAGATTGGGTTGTCCGACCTGGTGATACGCTGTGTGATAACAGGACGCCGCACGATGACCCTTAGATAAATACATGATTTAAGATAATAGATATACAGGTTACTCAATGCAGCATTATTGTCGATGCCAAATGTTTATCCTAGATTACGACCTGCGCCCAAGCAGAAATTAATGTAGTTAATCAATGTATATTTCCATGATAGTTTTTTTTTATTTTGATATTTATATATAACTAATAACTATGTACACTGAGAGCGCTAGCTGTACTTCTTTCTAAGGTGAACAGCTGATTTTTGGGGATAAACTGCGGGCATCACTCTGGAGACCAATTTATTTACTGCGTTGAGTAACCTGTATATCTTATTATCTTAAATCGTAGATAAATATACCTTAAATAATAGTAAAAGAAATAATAAAGGGGGTTCACAAACTCCAAGTGTAGTGTCGTGTTTTGCATTTCAATACATATAACAAAACAAAATGTAACAAAATGTTGGTCACACGTTGCCACAAGTTGAATATATAATAATAGTAGGTAATCACGTATCAGTTGTAATCACGGTATATTTTAGGTGTTCTTCTTTGAAATAGTATTAGTATCTATAAAAAAAAAATGATAGACACTGGCTATTCACTCTATTCTATTATGATATTGGTCTATATTCTACGTTACTATAGACCTTCTATGGTATAGAAGTATAAGCCATAAGAAAAGCTATTACTTTATTATAGTACATTACATGTTCATGGTAATCACTTACAGCCATGATTAACTTTACACATTTATACCACAATTATAAAGATAATAATATCAGTGCTTAGACCAGTTGTTAATATAATGGCATAAATATGTATACCTCTACAAGTTACACAACGTCAGATTCGTCAAAACAACCGCAAAATTAGTCCACTCTAATACTCTATGGAACAACCGGCTGACTGTTTTACAGGCCGCGGCCCGCGCGACTGATCACCTATCACCGTTTGGCATTTACCAATCACGTCGAGTTATCGGTGGTCGTTGGCCAGCTTGCTGAAGCGCTAATGGTGATACAGTGTAAAATGCGCTGTTTAGTCCGTTCCGTCAGAGGGGGAGGGAAAGAATAGTAAAATTAAATGTGTAAAACAAAACTGTGGTAGGAGAACACGGTGTGTTTTTGTTTTCCATCGCACTCGTACGCAAACTCTCGAGTCCCGTCGGCCGCAACTCCGTCTCTCTCCCGTCACTCTTTCCTGCACCGCGCGCCGCCGCCGCGTCCCATTTCATGAAAAGATTTCCAACACGGTTGTTGAAACGTCAACGTTGAGGCCAACCGCAGCGCTGCTGTAGCTCGCCGCCCGTCGAGTCCGCTCTCGCTCGCTTACCTGTGTGCGTTTTCGTGATGTTTTATCGTCTTCTTCATTACCATTTACCACTATTGGTCGTAGGTGCTCTGTAATAATAATATATATATTATTATCATCATCATCATCGGACTACCTTCCACTTGGATCTTTATTTTCTTTTTTCACCCCGTCACGTCGACGTCGACGCAAACCGTGCGTCCTTGTGTTCTCGTGTGTCGTGTTTGTTCCGATTTCCGATGGCGCACGTCAACATCAATATCACGTTCGGCGACGACGACGACAATTAATTTCGTCCACGACGCGGTGGTGCTGTTCGACGCCAATTGTCCGCTGTTCTTTCGCGACGACAACGCCCGGCCGCGGTCCGGCATTCTTCCGCGATATTCCTCCCCAGAACTCAAAACGGACACGATAAGCACCATACACTTGTTACACTTAGTTTTACACCTATTACAACCCCGCACAACAACAACAACAACAATGTTCAGCTATAAATACTCTTAATATCTGGTCTCCGCGGTGCTCGGTTGCAACTCGGACGGCCGCAAGTCCTCCTTTTTGTTGTTTTGAAAATTGTAATTTATTTCGTTTTTTGTTCGTCTCTTTAATTTCACAACTTTTTCTCATACGAATACAACACATATCTACTCCTAGATATTTTTCGATCGTTGCAAATTCAAATAACATATTAACAACACAAAAATATCAATAAATAAAAATTATAAAAATGGGCAACCATAACAGTTTCAATTTAAATCATAAGGAACAATTGCACTCTGCCAGGATTAATTCACTCAACAAGGACCCAACGCTCGGCATGTTACCAATGGAGAAACTTGGAAAGGTATTCCATTTTTGTTTTAATCTCATACCTGCCTGTTGTTTAATATAATATAATGTACCTGCCAAGTTAGGTAGTTTGTTTGATAATATGTGACTCATTCATTTTTGTAATACTTATCAAACATAATATTTATATCCATATAGGTGTATATATTCGTCTCGATAATCATTGTTTATATTTTATTCAATAAACTTACTATGGATAAATTCAATCCTATTTTCTTTTAGTTTAACTTGTCTCCAATGAATGAAAATTGATTGGGTAGGTAGGTAGAGTAATCTTATTTTTAACATATAAAATAAATTACCATCAAAATGTAGATATCTAGGACCATTAGGAATTATTTTAGGTATGATTAATTACGCATCCAGGGGTGTTTTTAACATCCCACCGCTGTAATATTTTTATGTTAGTCACGCAGTTGAGGTCCTCGGTACCTTTCTATAATATTGTATACTTTCCTTACCATCATTAAATCATAATTTTTGATAATATCTGTAACCCTAAAATAGTTTAAATTACGTCTTATAATGTCGAATAATGAAAACATCCCACACACGAAGTGACATACATTTGTATTACATACCTAACTAAAGGTTAATTAATCACAATTCCACATTAGAACCTAGTTGTTTTTTTTTGATATTGTGGTTTGGCCATTAAGCACTATGGTCTAAGGTAGTTGTACATGTACCCCTAGTTTTTAACTGAATATTCACTGATTTTGTGTTACTAAATTTTAAAAGAACCAGAATAGTTATGATTTTTTTTTCGTGTCAGTAACATAACTATTGTATGTAATTTTAATAATCATAACCATTTATTTCATAGAATTTTTGTTTTTACATCTTGAATAGTCATTCAAAATAGTATTTACCAACCTATTATAAAATACTTGTTTGTTACTGTATTATTGGGAGTTATTAATTTCTGCCTAAGTGAAAGAAGGTTTGATTTTCATTTATGTCAAATCTAGGTATACCTCGGTACTTGGTACAGTTTTCAAAAGTCCATAGGTACAGATAATATTTTTAATTTTACACCAAGTTTTATACTTATTTCAGTTGACATGTTACCCAATTGTTCAGTTTTGGATAATTTGTCTTTTCGGTTTTTAAATATTTAATTTAGAACTGTTAATTGTGGTAAGGTTAGGTTAGGTATATGTAGGTTTTCATTAGTTTGAACACATT
>PVMI01039725.1:0-12940 GCA_008528875.1 Aulacorthum solani | reverse complement strand
AGGGCACGTGTCCCACTCGCCCCGGTGCTGTGTGTGTTTCCTAATTAAAAATTAAAATTTAAAAAAAAATGTAATATACATTATTTAGAAATAATAAAGAATTTTTTTTTTGACATTATTTTTCATTAAATTCAAGATTTAACAATGCAATACCTATGACTTATCCAACATAGCTATGTGACCTTAAGTCTAGGTCTTGAGCTGAATTAAGCATGCATGTAATAAATCCACCAACCTTGCCCTATAGGAAGTTACAATGTTTCTGTAACTAGTTACAATAGGACTATTCAATCTTCAATGTATATCTGCCACAGTTTTCTATTTACGTAACGAGAGTTAAAACATCTATTCATACAATAAGAACAATACATTTTATTTATTTAACACAGACACACACATGCAATACATGTTTAGGAGTGTATCATCATATCAACAGTTAAAATACTTATAAATCTTAAAAATGTTAAGAAAAAAAAAATGAATTAAAACCAGCAAGGTAAATTGTGTTGCTTTTAGATTAAACAAATATATTGATACTTATTTACCTATGAAGAATAATATTTTTATTTGAAAAATTGATCTGTAGATATATTTTTAGTTTAAAGCATAATTTTAGTAATTACAAATCTTTTGCTTATTAATATAAATGTAGATCTATAAAATATATAAATAATACACAATGAATTACATCTTATTTATTGATTATTATATTTAAAAAAAATTATTAGTAGTACAAAATTATTCATGAAAATTATTTTTCAAGCGGCGCATAATTGAGAAGCTTTTCAATCAAATCAACATGACCGAGTAACATACGTCTACAACAATATCGCTTAAGTCCAAGTGCATCCAAAGCATCACTGAAAAATAAAATTATAAAATGTATAGGTAAATCAAATTAAATTAATAGGCATGATCAAAAAAATGTATAAACATGACTAAAAAAATTTGAAAAATTGACATGTAAATGACAAAAGATATTACTAGTTTTCACATGTTTAAAAATTGGGTTACTGTGTATGTCAATCCATTAAATAGAGGAGCGGTTTGAAACCCGTGGGCTGTGAACCAGGACAATCAATGTCAAAAATCACATTAAACTATTTAACTGGTGATTAAGTTGTATAAATTTTTTTCTATAATAGGTGTGCTGTTAGTGGACCTCAGTTTTTTTTACAAAATTGGTGGTCCGCATAAAATATATAAAGGTTAGGAACCGCTGAAATAGAACATATCAGGAAATCGAAAAATAACATGACATTGCTTACACATTCTTGCTCGGCAAGAATTACATTTACAAGTTTTCCAAAATGTATAATTAGTACTTACTTATTAAACAAAAATGTACAACAAAAAATAAATGTTTATGTCGAGGGAGGAGTCTCATCTCGTTGTTTAATTTATAAAACACCACATAGATTATACAAATACAATACTTAACTAACCAACATTCATACAAAGCATTGTCCAATTCTAAATAAAATATTACATTACACAACTCACCCTTCTGTGTATTCGGCTTGTAGTAAGCCCAAGTAACTCTCCCATTTGTTTGCTATGACCTTTCCACATGTGAAGCACCGGATCGGAATGATCATTCTGATTGATTTACAGCAATAACCTCCGTTAGCTTATTAAATAACAATTGTACACAATTAAATGAACATTAAGAAACAAAAAATATTAAATTGTAAAATATTACGGTTGTTATCATCGAACGGTACAAACTACGAATGCGGGACGCGGATTATCGGTATTCGGTACAATGCTGCGGCGATGCGTTCCGTTCCGAACAACAGTGCAGTTGGCCGACGGGAAATGAAAGCATGGTTTACGAACTTACGGCGCATGCGCAACAAGCCGATCCGAGCCTCCACGACCATTGCGCAGTAAAATAATATTCATTATCACGACATCATATCTACATATGATATGTTGGTGTTTATTATTATTTGTTTTCCTATCACATGTGCCCATAGCCCCCTCCACAGATGATATCAGAAATGAGCACGGAGTGTACATCATTTTGAACGTTGCCGGTTGCCACTGAAACCTAGTTACGAGGTTTCGAACGATCGGGCGAATTGAGACTCACTGGATAGTTCATTACTTCGAACGGTCGGTCGTTTCAGGAGCTGGAGATCAGGAACGCCATTCATATTTCACATCTATCGGCACTCCGCCGCTCTACATAAAATATCTTACGTGAGTATCATAAATCTTATTATTTATTTACTGTCGTCATCGATCGCGGGCGTACAATATTAACGCCGTGTCCTACGTGAACGCGACTAATGCGACGAACGCGTACGAATTCTATTCTGACCATGCTGTTCGTCGCACGACCGAGCGACGAAATACAAACTGTTTTGTTTTTCGTCGAGTCGTCGCATTCACGTAGGACACGGCGTAACACGTAAACTGCAAGGGATCGCATCGTCTACCTTAGTACAAATAACAAACTGCACGAATTCTAGGCCGGTAAACAATACAATTTTACACCAGCACATTGCCGGTCCTGTCAGGTCCGTGTAATAAATGGAAGATATAGTGTTCGCCGCATTTGCAACTGTAGAAGCGTCCACGTTCGCAGCGACCGCGGCCAGAGAAGCAGCATCCGCCGCCACTGTAGCAGCCAACGCCGCCACGTTAGCGGAAGCGGTGGACGCGTCAAAAGCAGCCAACATCTCGGCTTCGTTAGCAGTGACCGCAGCCGCATCAGCAGCAGCTGCCGCCATAGTGTTGGCAGAAATCGTAGCCGAAGCTGTACACATCGAAGAGGAACTGTTGGCCGAACGTACAGCTGCCGCTGCATAAGCAAAACACACACACACCAGGCGACGTCCATCTAACTCACCACAGATTTTGGTTTGGTGGGTAGCTCGTCAACCATCTCCTTGGCTTTTCCATCTGATGCACCAGGTACTGACTCAATTATTTCTAATCTCATTTAGCAACATGACCGATGTACAGTACTCCATTGTTTTTTTTAAACTGCATTATTTTTAATTATATGTATATTGGTTTGATATGTAGTGACAAAAAGCTGAACAAGAACCACTATAAACTCCAACATGATTATCAATACTCCCGTAAGTAGTCCCATTCTTTACCATCATTAATATAGGTTCTCGTTGATTAACCATACTTGCATGATTTGTTTATACAGGCTTATTCTATTTCGGATTATGTCTCTTTGGACGAAAACAATGGGGAATTTCATACCTCCCCTTCGGTGTATGAACCAGCTGAGGACACATTTCTGATGTTGGACGTTTTTGAATTGGACTTGGAGCAAGTAATTAAAAACCGGTTGTCAAAAACTAATACGGTTGATGATTCGTCTGCCAAGTGTGGACCACTCATGGTCGTTGAATTAGGTAGTGGTTTTGGCATCCTTACTGCTGCTATATCAAAGGCTCTGAGTGATACACTTTCATCGATTACTGTTGGAGCTCACTGTATAGCTGTAGACATGAATCCAACTGCTTGTCTTAAAACCATTATGACGTGCAAAATTAATGATGTTGAAGTTAGTAAAGTTATATTATTATTTTTAAATATTATAAATGATTGTGACTCATTTGTGTTTTTATACTACCTAGGTGGACGCTATACGTGGTGACCTACTGACATGGATGCGACGTCCTGACTCCACCAATATCAATAATGACTCTGACGAAGAAGTTTATGGCCCCATTGATATACTTGTATTCAATCCGCCATATGTTCGAGGCCCTGAGGGTGAACGTGCACCAACACCTAGAGTAACAAAAATTAAAGCTAAAGACCAGGAGCTTGAAAATCAAAAGCTAGTAGCGATGGAAGATGCCGCTTGGCTGGGTGGCGGCCCAGATGGCGTAGATGTGCTTAAGAGGTTAGTATGAGTGTATGACTACTTCATGAGCCTAGCAGCATGCCTATATTAATTTAATAATTTGTGTATGATTTTTTATTAATTAGAGCCCTGCATCAGGCAGCAGATCTCTTATCAGAGTATGGAGTATTCTATGCACTAATGATTGATTACAATTATGATGCACTAGTGCGAGATGAGATTCAAGCCCGGCATAAACGAGCTGACCAGAATATTTATTATGACGACTTGAACAATATAGAGTTGACAACTTTTGGAAGCAGCCCTGGTAGCAGACCATTAGTATGCACTCGTATCTTGTCCCGGAACATCATTGGTGAACGCTTAGCTGTATACCGAATTTATCGGCCTAAAGATTTTAGTTAATTGCACCCTACATTATTTTGGACTGACTACTATCATAGTGCATTATTTTTATTAACATTCCTTTATATTTATTTTTCATTTTAATGTTTGACATACTGTTATCATTATACTCCTTTATGGGCATTTGCTGTGACACTTACTTTATCCCATTCAATTTATTTCTATAATACTATGTATTAAGCAATTCAGTTAAATTACAAATATTAATACAGAGTCTATATTATACTTTCATAAGTAAATATTATTTTTTCATACTGTAAAATTTAAATTTATTGCTATAAAACAATTCATTCATTCAATTTTTTAAACTTTTATTTCAATTTTATAATTTTTATGGATATTTATTTTTATTTTTATATTTTGATAAATCTTGAAGCCAATTAATTAATGAAATTATTATTTATATTCTTAACTTTATTAATTATTTGTTTTAGATTACATTCTTCTTTTTTAAGAAAAATTACTTGGAAAATGCATTTATTTTATAGTTTTCAATTTATTATAAATTATAAAAGTTGTAAAATATCATTGAATATTCTTTTTTTTTTATCTATTCAAGTTAAAATATTTTTGTAGTATAATATTTTGTACTTTGGTAAGTAAAATATTTATATTGTATTTCACTTGCGTCTTCAAATATATTTCACTGTACAAACTGTCATATAATATAAATTAAAATAATCTCTGAGTACTTAGCACATTCATTTTTTAAGTGAATATCTATAATAATATGTTATTTATACTAAGTAATTTTTCACTTTAAACAGGGATTACTACAGCTAATATTTTTTTATGAGATTAGAAATTTAAAAAAAGAATTTATAATTGAGGTCTATAAATATTAAATTATTAACTCCATAACTCCACCTAACCACGTTGTCAACCATGATAAACACATCGGGATTTATTTAAATGACTGTTCGTATATTACAGTTTTTAGGTCATATTTTTATCATAGAATATAAAATATATAAGTTTTTTCCAATCGGTTGCTCAACTTTTATTTGAAATTTGAATATTCGATATTGTTTAATTACTTTTTGCTTTAATTATTTTAAATAAACACCTCTATCAACAACAGTTTTCAAGCATTTGTGCAAACCAATTACTTACTATATTTTTTTTATCCATAATCTGTTCAACACATGTTTCGTTAAAATAAATTATGGTCAACTTTCCTTAGTTGTCTTTAAAGTCTCTTTAGCTTACAATTCCTTAAGAAATTTAGATTATTACTCTCAGTTTTGTTTGTAATGATCAGGGTAGAGGAATTGTTGCCATAAAAGTCACCAAATATGCATTTACATGCAAAATAAAAATATCTAAAATATGCATTTTAAAAATAAAAACGACAATACTTTTATTTATTTTTTAAATTTTATTTAACTGGATTTATTATTTTGAATTAGTTTTATTTGTTTCACCTTTTACAACTTAAAGTATTACATTTTATTACAATTTATAAAATTATCGGCCTTCTAGGAAAAATGTGCTCTAGTGTGGCCAGTAAAATACCAAATACGACAATAATTAAAAATAAATTTATGTTTTAGTTGTATTAATTAAAATAAATAATACGTTAGTTTGAAAAAGATTGTATTATAAATTAAGTTTAAATATGTTAAAAGTTTAAAAAATATATGTTTATATGCAAAATAAAATTTAAAAACTAGCTTTGTGAAAGCATGAATTATATTTGTTTCGTACCTACTTTGTTATTTTAGTGACTGTGCAAAACAAATATGCAAATACTACAAGTCCTCTGCCCTAGACTAATGACATTATGCACAGATTGATGTGAAAAAATACAATAATAGCATAATATAATTCTACAAAAATATATATTTTTGTTACTGCTCGTATTATTAGTGATATTATATTAGTTATTACTTATTACATATAAAATTAATATAATAGTCATTGTATACTGACGACGACGTATTTACTCTGCTAAGACAAATGTGCTGCAGCGACTTGTAAGCTACATTTGAAAAAATTTAATATGTTATCATTGTAATGTAAACAAAAATTAAATAGAGACCTTACAGATGCAAATCTTTACCCAAGGGCTTAAGAAATCAAACTATCAATACAAATTGCAAATGTCACGTTACAATAAATGATATACCTAATATGGTGTTTGAGAAAACATATTTTGCAAATAATATTATTGTGTAATACGTTTTTCTATGACATATTTTCGGGAAATCTTATTTATAAATATAATTATTTTTGATCTTAAGTATTAGGCACCTATGCTTACGTACCTGAAACCTACCTACTATATTGAATGGAGTTCACTGATATATTTTACTGAATTAGCGTTTTGAGGTGACGGTGAACACAAGTTAAAAAATCTAGGTTGTTTCACTATCTAAGAATATTGTTCTGATAATATAATTATTTTATTTTTATTTTATGACTATTTATCATCGTATTTTGATAACTGACATGAATTCGATAGATAATTAAATAAATATTTATTAACAGTCAAATTAAGTATCCTTAAATAGTTAATTTCGTTTGAATAATTTGTTTACAATAAAAAAAATTTAAATCGACATACGTTTACTATTAAGTACGCACATAATATATATTTTTATTACATTATAAGTATTTCGCATAAAATTATTATTTGTAGCTTCGTTTGTATTTTATAGAGTTACGGCTCATTTTTCGAGGTTCGTAGTTGCATTTTATGTCCTCAATACTACGCCAATAACAGCCTATTCACAGAACGATAAAACTTGCCAATATTCTCTCCCTACTTCTGATTTATACCAATCAAAGTTCACAAAAACGCATTTATTTTTTTCTCTATTGTGTTCGATTTTATTTTATTATTTATAGAACGACTTGATTATTTTTATCTCAACAATTTTTTTTTATAGATTTCTAATATTAAATTCTTAGAAACGTTTCATTTTTAATCACACACACACACGCACACATACGGTTATTTTATACGATACATAATATTATATTTCCATTACATACCTAAGTATTGTTAAATAGGGTGATTTATAAGCTCTCAAAATGAATATGAAATGAGAACTCTTTATATGGGTTCTTATAACATCAGGATACAATTTATAATTGAATACTTACTGCGAATATTTAAAAGCATTTTAAGGCATATGACGTTTTATTGTTTATTCAACTTATTATAAATACATGGAAAAATGTTCAATGTAAAATATTGTACAAAAATTATTTTAAAAATAGTGGCTTAAATACAGTGAACTAATTTCTTAGATTATGGTTTCAACTTACAATTATTAATTTCCTGCACGTGTTTTGTGCTCAATAGTTTTTAGAGTGGAAAATATTAATATCCCTATCGATATAATTTTTTTAAGACAGACGATTTTTGGCAAATGATATTATTCCTGTTTACCATCTTCATAAAAAAAAACCGGGCAAGTTGCCCTGATCACCCTGTATCTAAGCTAGTAACTACTATTATATAAGGTGATGCAAAACTATATAAGACAAACGTGTGGGTGTTATATATTTTGGCACACTACTACTCCAACACCCGATCGTTATCTTCTCCTTCCCACTCCCACTATTTCCCTACACAACTCTTCCTATCATGAATTTACCTCACTAAGAAAATGCCCGCGGCTATTTTCGAGTCTAGTGCGAGTCGCGGTTACGACAAGACATTTTTATTGTATATAAAAATATGTTTAATTTCCATTCGCCGGTGGTTTTTTTTTCATTCCAGTGTATATGCGTAAATTAAATATTTAAATCTCTTACGCAAGAAGAGATTGCTTCTTTTGATAATGTATCAATTTTTGTTTTAAAATTATTTTCCGATCTAAATCGATAAAATTGTTTTTAAATACTTATTGTTTTTAACTGATAGTAATATTAATGAATTTTATACAAAGTGCTTATATAATATTAGCTTAATGTGCGTTTGTATTTGCTGTGCTTGAATAAAATAATGTCTGAACCGAGCAGTTCACGTGACGAAAATGAGGATAAGCCCCGAAAATGTAGCTTCAAATTAATAACAAGAAAGAAAAAAATAACAAAAAAAAGCTCTAGAATCAGTATTGGAGAATGTAACGAAGCAATGGCTAAAACTTGGGAAAAAGAGCCTTTCAAAGACAGAAAAAATAGAGGTTCCAAACGAGAACGATGGTTATTAACAAGAAAAACATGGAGATATATGGCAGATGCTGGTAGAAAACTGATTCCAGAAAATGTAGGAAATCGACCCGAAGATGTACCCAAAATCGAAGCATACTTTCAAGACGTATGCCAAAAGGAACCTAGATTTTTACTATGGAGGAAACAATCATATCCTGGAGCTTTGGGATTCCGAAGTCGAGGTAGACCAAGAGGAAACAGATTTAAATTAGGTAGTGTCCGAGAAAACGCTAGTAGTGCGGACGAAGCTGAAAGTACGGCTAAGGTACCTAGTGTATCATTTTTGGCGCATCCTAGACCAGCAGGAAGATATGAACTTCAACAACTCAGAAAAGAATTTTTATTCGGTTCAGCTGAAAATAATAATACACTGTTATCAAATTATCAATACCCTGATTCCAAATCAGACTTAGTTCAGTTTATTAACGATTGTATTAGTAATCCCGAAGAAACAACGCCAGTTGAAGAGTCTTCTTTCGATCATGAACAACTTTTGGAAAAACTAGAAGATTATATATCAAAAACAAATGATGCACGTACGTTAGAAAATAATAAGAAACCTTTAAGAACAAATATATTGGAAAGTGACAATACACAAAAAAATCTATTGGAAACTTTAAGGAGGTACTATGCAAGGTCAACAAATAGAGAAAAAGTAATAGGAGATATTTTAATGGATAGGAAACTGTTGGAAAACTTGTACTTCGAATTAAGGAAAACAAGAGGATTTTTGGGCCGAAGAGTAATTGGTTCATCGTCAAATTTAGGACTTAATTCTATGAATTATTTTAATTCCTCGTGGAATGATAATCAAAGAAAATACGATAGAATAAATACATCATCTGAATACCTAAATATATTTAATGATAAAAAAAATAAATTGTTTTTAACAAATGATAAATCGTACAACCTATCGTCTCCACCACCTGTTATAGAAATTGAAGATATGGAAGAAAAGTACATTGATGTTGGTATTCAAACTGCGCCGTTGGAACCAGAAATGTTGGGACTAATCGAAGATGAGAGTAGAAGAAAACTAGATTCAATTGAAATTCCCGATGCTGCATCGAAAGTTTCTCCGAAAGCTACACAACGCAAAGCTAGCATAGAAAACGACGATATATCACCATCTGTAAGTGACACAATAAAAAGATACTTGAGAATGGCAAGAAAAAAAAGCGTTGAATCCGATAAAATAGATAGGTTTAAAAGAGTGAACTATGATCGTAATATAAGAAATATTAAAGGTAAAGGAGAGCCAGATATATGTGAAGGGGATGATACTAATAAATCAATACAAACGGACGATTCATGGATTTCAATTTTAAAAAATATTGATGACAATTCTAATTCAAGAATAACAAGTTCTAGGAGCAGTATAGATACTGGCACGACCTTTAGTGGAGAAGAACTCTTATCACCTCCTTTATCCCCACCGAAGTCTCTTAACGGTAATAAGACAGTTCTATGAAATATTATGTAATTCAAATAATCTTCATAAATATAAATAAAAATAAAAATAAAATATGTTTTAATGATTTATATTCTGGAGTTAGTAATTTATTATGGCCTAGAATATTATATTTTCATATAATTAATTAACTAAAAATAACCATATTATATATATACCTATTAAATATGATACTATGTATTTTTTTAGAATTGTATACAAGATTAGATTATTGTGAATAACAATATTAATCTTATTTTTTAGCCCCCGGAATGCAGAAATCAAGATCTTCAACAAATGTTCAGCAAGGGTTTATGTCCAAACGTATATGGAAAGGACGTTCAAAAAGTCAAACTAGAACAAATACTGTTGCATCTCCTTGGACGCCATTAGTAAGCATTTCTATTATTTTATTAGAACAAAATATGTTCTGCAATATTTATCCAATTACATATTAAGCTCCATGATATGAAAACAGATCAGATAGTTATTCATAAAACAAAAATATAAAATAAATATTTTTAAAATTGAGATGTTTAATGGTACATCAAGATCACAGCAGTTAAGTTTTTGAAAAAAAATCACGGTCTAAACAATCATTATTTTGTTAAACTTGATGTGCAATGTGCATATATTACATAATAGTTTATATACGTAGGTAGGTTCCTTAAAAACATTAAAATCACCTGCATATTTCATTCTCACGCATTTCAAAATATTGTATTATTGACTAAATACATATTTCAGACCAAAATCTCTCTTGTCACCAAGTCAAGAAATACACTGATTGTTGGCAGTCCCAAAATGATCTATAACAGAAATCAAGGTTATTAGTTATAACGTACTACAAATTTCAGCAAAAATATGACATTTTGTGAATTTTTACCTAACCATACTAAAAACAACTTATACTCAAGTTATTACAAAATACTGCTATATTGTCTATCTAGGATATAAAAAATATAATTAACTACTTATCGAAAAAAAAATTTATTCAATTCATAGATAGATACAACAGACTTAAAAAGTAAACAGAAGAAATGTTGTAATGACGTAGTACATAATACTTATAATTTAGTGCATGTATTATGATTTTCATAAATTAGTTCCTAAAAATGAAACTGTGCAATACCTTCAATTTCATTTTGGTACACATAAATAAATCACTGAAATTATCGCTAGATATATAATATAAGATAGAAGTAAAAATAGTTAATTTCATTCTCAACTCATATATTTTATTCATCTATTAAAAACCAACCTCGAACAGATTAATTTTTTAATGTCGTCAAACAAATATTAAATACATTAAAAAATAATGATGTTGTGTGCATATAATATATGTTATATATTATTATAATATATATGATGTGTTTTTGTTTTGGGATAATAATATAATAAACAGTTTTTAGTTTCTTATTAATTATATTTCAAACTTTGTTGAATTAAATGATGTAACTAAATCAAAATTAAAGTATTGGTAATGGGTAAGCTTATTTTGTCAAAACATTTGTAGACATTTGAATAAACACGGACAAGGTCCAAATATAAAATAAATATATTATAATGTTATGAACTTGTTTCTTTGGTTCGCTCAGATAATATATAATGTTGGTTAATTACTGGCAGTCTTTACAAGACCTTTCACTATATTAATACATTTTATATAAATTTATGATCTCTATTAATCCGTAGCAAGGGCCATTTTAGTTATTAACAGAGCTGTGCATTTAATGATTTTACATAATATAATCGACGAATTTTTTTCCGAATTCAAAATATATTAGATAAAATTTAATATATGACACCACTATTGCATACACATTTTAGACGTTAGTGCATAGAATTGCATTCAACTTTTATTTTTGTTCTACATTTTTATTGCGTATTTGGGGGTAGGACTAAATGTTATACTTATACACGTAATATTTGTGTATACATAAATATTTTTTAATGTAAATTCTTCAAAAACATATAATTTTTGTTTATTTATTTTTGTTGTATACATTTTATTCATATACAATTTAAAAGTTTTTTTTTAAAATTATTTTTGATTAATTTTCTCATTTTTGTGTATTTTTTAAAAAACATTTTTCCCAATTTAAGTGCATAAGTGAATGTATTTTTCTTGGTTTTTAGTGCATTTAATGTACAGCCCTACAATTATTACTTTTTTACTAAATTATATATAATCAAAACATTTTTGACCTACTTATATTTATTATTCGTTTGCGTATGGCTATAGTACATATAACCATACGTAAATAATATACAAAATAAATACTTGATGAAAAAATTGATGATTCTGATTTTTTTTTAATTTATGTATTTTGTGACGTTAAAAACTACTATTAAATAGACATTTTTCAGTCAGACATAACTTTGAAGTGATAAATATTTTTAAGTTTGCCAATTGTATGGCATTCTGTTGAGCATATTACATATAATATAGGCAATTGTGAGCACATGATATATAGGTCAGCAATGGTCACGGGTTAGATACCAGACTGGCACTAGGAACGGGGCCGTTTCTAATCCAGATATATTATGATTATCATAGTTCAATTGAACACCACAGTCAACAAATGTTTGATCCATTTTTTTAATTTTTTAACTTTTATGCTCCACTTCAATGCAAAACAATAACAATTATACATAAGGAATGGCTTTCATAATCATCATGATTATAAACTATAGTTTTTTATCATAATATGCTATTCATAAAATCCTATACCTACGCATAACACAATTTCAATTCCTAACAATCGATAATGAGTTTTAAATCAACATATCGAATACATAGGACAATAACGGGGTTTCAGTTGGAAAATAATAGTATCTTGTACCACTCTGTTGTTGTGATTACAATCAAAAATATCCTTTGATTTGCTGTAAAAAAACATGACTGGTAAAAAAAAAATACCTCCACAAAATAGTGAAAAAATAAAGCAAAAAATTGAGCAATTCTAATTAGCAATTGATACAGTTGATACTTTTGTCGGATATCAAACCACCGACCATAATGCGAACTTGTTTCCAACGTCCTGTCTTTATACAACGAATGTCTAATCTTACTTACCTAC
>PVMI01039711.1:0-15014 GCA_008528875.1 Aulacorthum solani | reverse complement strand
ATCGATTTGAGGAAAAACTTGTGTTTTGTAAATTGGAACGTTTTTTCCTTCGGCATTTTACGAAAACGTGAGGAAATCGAATAAATGACCTTTTAAGTACAGGTACTATATAAAGTACAATCTATCATTAATTTCGCACCGGAAACTGGGTGAGCACGACCTGACCGAGTCCGGAAGAAGTTTCTACTCGAAAAAAAAATCACGGACATAATACAAATTTAAAAAAAAATCGTAAAATTTCGCTCAAAGAATCCGAAACTACAAAATTACACGTACCACCTACCGATCCATCAGAATATATGTATATATAGTATAGTAGAATAGACGTACAAAATAACATCCGGCGGCGAGTCTGATCGATGAAAATAGATTGGTAATAATAATATTATGCTTGTCGTTACAGTTTTGTCGTGGCTGACAAATCGGGTAATGGCACCGGTTTCGCCGCGACTTGGACCGAAGTATTGGACAATTCCGAATCGTGTCCGGGGTTTCAATGCGAAAACTCAAGTTACTGCATATCCAATCAGTTGAGGTGCAACAACGTGATGAATTGCGGGTCCAACGACGTGTCGGACGAGATCAACTGTGAGTATTACTTACTAGATCCTTTGTAATGGTAATGTCGTTGACGCCCGACGCCGATGACTTGTAGTGAAAATGGGAGAAATAGGGCCGCGTAATAGCGTCACATTTACTCGAGTCGGATAAAATCATATGAATATAACATTATTATATTGTTGATGGTCGTTTAGATCTTTCCATTTACAGGGAAAATCGCCGAGATCATTAGGCAACCTAATGTACATTTAACGATATTTTCCGCCTACGTTTCGGGGGATATACTTTCAGTGGTCGATCTATATTTGATAATGTTCTCCTTATTGGCTGTTAAAATAAATCACGTCTCACACATTTATATTATTGCATTAGTTTATTATAATATATTATATTATATCAGTTACACGACATGAATCTAAAATTTGGATTTTTATTTTAATAGTACCTATTTGAAATTATTAGAAATAATATTATGTATATCATTCATGTCAATAATGTCAAAAATAATTAAAAAATAAAAATTATATGTCAACAATATAACTAGTTTTAATAATAGGTAAATATTTTCTAATCCTATAAATGATAACTCAACAATTATTACTTCCTAACCTTCAATATATTGTACAATATTAATATGAAATAATTAATGAATAAACGAAATAAAATTACTGCTGGTTAGTTTTCAAGCACGAACATTAAAAAAATGATAAAGACGTGTTCCGAATGACTGCGTGTTTTTGTTTCAATTTATTATCGAACAGTATTATAATTTCAAAAAGCAAATATTGATCTTAAACGGCAGACGGAACTTGGTGCTACGTGTGGTTGGAGGTTGTCGGACACGCAGTTTATATTGTATACAATATAAACACGTATGGAATTGTATAAAGCGGAAAGTTCACAATGATGTTTTCGAGAAAATAGAGATTTGCCTCGAAGACGTACGATCGTGTTTTATTTCTCGTTCACTCGATAACTCATTTATTTGTTCGTTTTGCGTTCACCAAAAACGTTACACGTTTTCGTGCGAGCGTGATGTGTAAGTAAATACTTACTGTATATAATAATATAATACAACACTGCAAGTATATACACAACGTATTACATACATATTTTATGTATCGGCTGTAAACTAGTGCTGGTATTATGGCAGCCGTGGCGGAACTATCTAAAAATCATAAATCATTTAAGTGTGGTTTTACGACGGACCCACCGCGCGAGCGTCTCGACTATAATATCTCGTATATAATACAAACATATATATATTATATATATATAAATGCGCTCACGTCAAAGTCCTGTCGTATAATAACCGTAGTAATGAACGGAATACAAATTGCCTATGTGTGTAGTGTGTGTGTGTGTGTGTGTGCGTGTGTGTGTGTATACAGTGTGCTTCGCCATTCAAGCTCGTTCCAATTTTTTCATTTATGCAAATCACATTTTTGAATTTTACTTAAATTTTTAAATTTTTGAGATTTTTTCCACTTCGTACTCGAGGATTGTCCTGTAGCGATTCAAAGTTTTGTTTTCTGATTAATGAAAATCCAACTTTTATAATGTGAATATTATTCAATAGATATTTTTTTTTGATAGTTGTTGATGTGCCTAATTCAAAAATGAAATTAGTAGTTTTTGAGTTATTAAAATGCTTTTAATACATTGAGAATAGTAGGTAGTCCTTAAAAATGGTCTTACAAAAACAGAAAATAGATGTAATATTGGATCTAGTATCTATTGTACTTGGACCATATTTTTATAAATACCTAACAAATATTGACAAGATTAATATAAATTACTAACATTTTCAAACTACCATAGCCAAAATACATTCCAAGCAAATTATCATAATGGACCTATTATCCTTAGTAGATAAAGTTGAATTACTCGAAAACAACTCGTTCGAATATTGATTTTGATCCGTCATTGTTTTCAGAGAAATATTATCTGCTAAATAATAATTACAGTAGAAAAAGAGGTTCTTCATTTGAAAAATAGAAGTTTCTATCTCCGCAGGGTCCACTCCTTCAGTGCCTAGTACATGAAATCTCGAGTATTCAAAAATATTATGGTCTTTAAGTAGAAAATGTCATAAAATTTGAAATAACCGCATTGTTGAAGAAGAAAAGGGGGTGAGTTTATTTGGCGAACCACCCTGTACACACACTCTCCTCATAATATTCAGCGTAGGTACCGGCGAAATCGGCCGTGTGTGTTGTTCGGCGCTTGATCGTAAAACAATATTGATGCCGCCACCGCGTATCTATATGACAGCATACGTGATGGAAATAAAACGGCCAAAACCATATCGATCGACGGGGAATATTTTATTTCGAAAAGAACGTGTTATATATATATATATACACACACACACTTTAAGTTACGGGGGCGGGATTAATCGATATTCGACGGCATATACCTTCATATAATACCTATATAAGAATCGAATACCAACGGAAAAACATTCTGTCGAACAACTTTTCTATATTCGTACACAAGCTTGCATATCGTCATATCAGACTAATTATATCATATAATAATTTCGTTCATAATCATTATAGTCAATAGTAAATGTATTACTTTAAAACTAAATTAGGAGGGAATCGAACAACTGAAATAGTAAAGTGCGATTTGCTTTTATTTGAGAAGTGAAAAATCTTAAAACGGGACTTGACTATAAGCTTGGTGGATGTGGGTTTTTCCACGACGCGGTGGTGTACGCGAAATATGAAATCGATATAATTCCAGTGCGGTCAAAGTGGTGAGGGTGGAAACATGGTATTAGATGTCGTGCAACCAGCTCTATCATTTCATTAAAATATTTAAATCCCATCCAAGGTTTTCTTTAAAAATGCATCCCCCCATAAAATCTATTACCTTTATAGGTATACACGATATATTCTTTTCGTGCTCATATCCATTTCGTACACAATGTACTCTAAAATACGTAGATAGGCAGAATTGTTTTCATGTGGGCATTTTGTGTCGTTTAATTTTAACAATACAATGAGATAACTACATTGAGACTTTTTACTGCGTGTTTATGAATAGCATGCACCCACAACACCTTGTCGTGGAGGTACAAACTACAAACGTTTTTAAAAGATAACCACCTCCTATTCCTTATCAGACAAAAAAACAAAATAATGAACAAATGGTATCTGTAATGAAACTCATAATAATTACAACTTTTAAAATATAACAATTTGATATAATATGGATTATCATTCGAAGAACAATTTTTGTTGATTATTGTGCGTATATAATTATTAAGCAAAATAAAAACAAGGATCTTATAATGTCCTATAATGTCCTGGTAAAACTGTAAAAATCCTATTTTTTAAGTTCAAGGGGTGCACCCGCCCCCTCGGCACAGCCTATACGACCACCACCAACTCTTCCACTGTGACCTTACCACCCCCCTAACCAGCACACCTACAGTGCCCATCGGACTCCACCATCGCCACCATATAATACCTTACGGTACTTGTAACATTTCGCCAATCCATTTGTATACCTCGAGGGCCCATGCCCGGGCCGCTTGACCATTACCACTACTACATCGTTGTGCGCGCGTGTGCTATTTGGCAGGTGCGATGGAACCGGAGGCCATGGACAACGTGGTGCTGTCGGCGGTGCTGACCATGTGCACGGTGCTGGCGCTGATGTTGGCCGGGTGCCTGTGTTGCCGTCGCCGTTCGGGCTCCGGGCGCCGCGATCGGTTCCGGCGGGGCGTCGGTGGCGGCGCGGGCGTCGTGGGCGGCGGATACAACCGGCACCGGCGGCACCACCAACACCACCATCAACACCATCACGAGCCCCGGCCGCCGTCGCTCCGGTCGCTCAGCCCCACGCCGTCGTCCGGCCAGCACGTGTGCGACGAACTGGGCGAGCGGTTCGCCAGCGTGGACAGCGTGTGACGTCCACTGCAGCACCGCCGCCGACGCCGCCACCGCAACCAACACCACAACCAACACCACAGCCGCCGCCGCCGCCGCCGCAACCGCCGCCGAGACCGCGATGACCGCCAGAGTCCTGCTCTTCCTCCTCCTCCTCTTCCTCAACAGCAGCAGCAGCAGCAGCAGCAGCAGCAGCAGTAGTAGTAGAGCCCGTTTCGCCCCGGCCACGCTCCCCGTCGACTTCTGCAGCAGTCGCGGTGGTCGATGGCCACTGCGACCGCCACCCCTCATCGCTCAACAGTCACCGCCGCAGTATTATAGGTACCCCCCCCCATGTACTATATAATATTATTACAATATTGGTGCGCGAAAATTAGTCGTGTCGACCCCACGTACGTCGACCGGTGTTTAGATGATAATAATAACAATTGTATGATATATAATATTATAATTATTGTATTGTACGAATTTTTTGTCGTTTCGTTACTCGTGCTCGAATCACGTTTTCGTGATCACACTTACGTACCTACTACATAATAGTATTATTGTATGATGATTCGCTCGCCGCGCATCGGAGATTGATATCCCCGGAGACGGCGCCGGATTTCGTTTCGTTTCGGTTTTTTTATTATTATTATTATTTTTTTTTTATCATTTTCGTTGTCCGTTTTGACTAAAACAAACCACCGATAATCACAGATGAGAGGTCTGATGACTTTCACGCCCCGCAAGAGACGACCGTTACGGTAGCAACACTTCACTCTCTACGACTACTGGCGAAGTATAATATAATTTTCGTTGAAGTTTTCCACCACCTCCCCACCCACCCCCTCATCGCGCCCGCCCAACGCGTAGTGTACTGTTATACCGTGTACCGTTATGTTAGGAGAATAATATTACGAGACGTCAATATTATAAGTGGCAAAATCTTTCAATGTCATCGCGTCGAACGTACGTATTATCTTTTTCCTTGTAATGTTCTAACATAATTCGATCAGCCGGGAACAGCATTCACTACATTTTTAATACGATTTCCAGTCGTACACCTTCAGTATACAGTGTTCTGCGAGTGTTCCGCGAGGATTTACCCATTGCGATATCATAAATCTGTTTTTTTTCATTTATTACTCTCACGGAGACAAAGACTACGTATTTTTTGATTTAATTACATTTTTCCATTTTTATTTTTAAAACGATTGAAGATTTCCTTTTTCGTAGAAATTATTTTCCTGGACATTTTGACCTTTTAACATTTTATTTTCATTAATTTCATGATTTTCAATAATTTTTTTTTTAGCTTATAGATAAAAAGTCCTCTTCTACGGCTATTGAGCACCTATATCGTCGAGGGACACTCTGTATAATATGCATAATGTACACTAACAATAATAATACATTAATCGGATACAATCAGCGACTTGTTATATTGTAATTTGCAGACAATATCGGAACGAATTGAGTGTGTGCGTATGTGTGTGCGTGTGTGAAACTTGCAAAGTTTTATCGCTTATTTTCTTGCGTTATAATATTATATGATGATGATGATGATGATGATATGTGTGTATATAAATATATTATTATAATATATAGTATAGACGACACTACCCCCGAACCGCCCCGTATACATGTACAAGAGGGTGTGTTCTGGTAAATATCGATCAGCTTGTCGTTTCGGGGAGCGTCCTATTCTATAGCTCCATCTAGCGCACTCGGCGATCGTCGCGAGGAGCGCATCGCGAAAAATACAAAATCGCTTCGACCTTCGACGCCGCGTGTCGGTTCACTTCCTATAATATAATCGATTAATATTATTAATAACAAACCTACGAAAAAAAATTATTTATATATTATGATACATTCAATAACATTACAACAACATATAAGCAATATTATAACGTCGTCGACACGCGCACGGCTAGTTTTCAGTGTGTGTTTTACTATACATTGGGGAGTGAGGGTCAAAAATGGAATCAATTGCTCAATCATATTAAGCCAAAAATAATAATACTAATATAATAGAATTCCCGACTTTTGCGTTCGCTGCCACTTTTTTTCCGGAGAGGCAAAACGGGAACGATTGCGTTTTTCAAAATGTTCGTTGCTGAAAGACTAGTCGTGGCGATTTTTTTGTTTTTTTTTTGTTTTTTTTTTTACCTCACAGTTTGGTTTAAGTGTAACATAATATTATGAAATACCTATGCATTATTGTAATAATAATATTAAATTTACGATTTTTCGAAATTTCAAAAGGCTGGAGTTTAGACAAATACATATTTTGTTATCTATTTATAATTTTAGATTTTGTTTTTAGATAAAACGTCATATTATAACCGCTTTGGACCTCTTGTTATTATATTATTACATACAATAACAGCGCTTATTTATACCTAATATATAAATATATAATATTACAAAATACCCGAACGGTCTCGTTAACATATTACGACATTGATTGTTTCGTAGTCATATACTATTGTATTGAATAGTTTAGTTTTTTTGTACATCATCGTTATGATCCGATTGAGATTTCATCGACAGCATGTCATGATTATTATCTTGTGTGTGTAGGTAATCTATTCATAAAACACTACACGACATATTCGTTTCGTTTCCAAAAGATGTTTAGCAAACGTTACAAATCATTATAAAATTGTTTTTTTTTTCCTTTTGTTTCCAGCACAATAACGTTGTATATTAATCTAAATAAAACGCACTTGTAAAATCTCTAACTATTCGTTTGCCAAAACAAGCTCAAGGGGTGGACAATCCAAATAACTGTGGGTCGCGCGCATATTGAATTGAACTGCTCAACTCGATGACCTCCATCCACTAAACAGTTTTGCGCCCCAAAAGTCAACAAATAGACGAAAGTCTTTCACTTCCGGCCATTACATACACACACATATTATAATACACCCTATAGAAAATAGGTATATGTATAATATAGGTTAGGAACATAGTTAGGATAAATTATTATCGAAATTCCGGAGTGAAAACAATTATTGTAATGAATTTCTTCCAATTTTAACAAAAATGTAACGATATTTAACATAAATAATAATAATAATAATTATAATGATAATAATAATGATAAATTTATACATAATATTATATAATATTTGTATCGGCAATCTACTACCGACAATGTGTATATAACATAATAATTATAATTATACGTTAGCGTAAGTGTATCGAACTTTTGTTATGGATTTTCGTTAAGTTTTTAACTATCGTATTAATTATACTCATACGTTGAATGTTTTGCTTGTAATATTGTTAGTATAAAAATTGTGTTTTTTTTATGGCAAATATTTTTTTTTCTATTGTTACACGATATTTGAGTATACCTCGTTAATGTTTACATAATAAAATAATACTACGCGTAGTCCCATAGAGGTCTAGTGTAATAACATTGTTTAAGCTCTAAAACGTGCTGTGTAACATTATTTTGGTGCATATTATTACTTATGAAAAAGTAATAATATTAATTTAGTCTATTTATATTTGTACCTAGTCGATTGTGACGTATGAACAACTATATAGTCTCTAGTCGTTATTACAAGTATATATATAATATATATTATTATTATTAATATAATTAATATATAATACTGTACTAATATACTTTTTTGTAGTAATATGTGTTTCCGTTTACAAAATAAAATTAACATGTGCGCGGTTAGGCCGTTAAACCAATCAAGACAAAACAATCCAATTAATATTATTTAATACAACAAATAAAAACAAATCTTTTCGATCGATTAAAAGAAGAAAAAAATCGTTGAAAAACATAATACTATATTATACAGGACCAAAATTCATTAATTTTGTTTAGCTTTCTCTTCTCGCCACTCGATGCTTACATCTTATTCAGACCAAAAAATATTACATTATTCGTTTCATCTATATATATATATATATATATATAAATATACGTTTCGTTCATCTGAAAAACGAACGTGTTTCAGTCCAGTAAGCTAATATTTAGCACACGGTAAAAATTTTTTTATTTACCAACAAAACACTGCTCAATGTTTTTGTTTAATTTATTATTTGTTTTTGTTGTTGTGAATTGGACGGGCTGCAACAAAATAACCACAATATAATTACGAATATAAACAATAAAACTGCGTCTGTGCGTGAAGTGCGGAACGCGCTGGTGTACAGGTACAATCCTATTATGCCTGTAGATCCCGAGTGGGACCAGTTTAACGCGCAACTTTTTTTCGCAGTCCGTCCAATTTTTAATCGTATGTCGTAGCTTAGCGAAAACAAATTTAAACGTATGGTTAAGTGAAATCGGTATTAAACATTATTAGTCTATAAAATATATTATATATATATATATACATAAAATAATATCATAAAACTTTTAAAATTAATAAAAGAAATCAAACATAATTTAACTATTAAAAAATACCTTATATAAATAACATGATTTATGTAACTTAGGCGTACGTATGTATATGTAAACAAATATTATGTTATAAGGACAAAAATCAACATTTGTATTGTATTAATACAGTAAGTAAAACAAAATGTCCTAATGGAAAATCATTGTTGACAAACTTCCTTTTTAGATTGGTGAAAATCATACAAATATAAAAATTACCTAATTAAATTATTTTTACGTTTATGTATGGCCAAAGCGTGTTTTTAGTTTTGTTTTTTACAGTCAATGTTAGGTACATAATATTATTATTATGTTGGTTAATTAATTAATATTAATATTATTATGTATTATCATTATGAAAATATACTTAATAGGAATTATAAAAATGTGTTTTTTATCGCCCATATTGTCTTACTACATTATTGACACGCCATATAAAATTTAACATAATGTATGAAATCATATTCCGTACATTTGAATGAAATATTTCAAAGAATTAGTCGGTGAATAATAAACCTAATATAACAGAACAAGAACTACACAAATGGGTATAAATTGTGAACATATGTCCATATAATATACCTATAACGCTTCGATAACAGTAATTATATATGATAATATATGTGCCTATTATGTATTTCATTATTTTTTAAATAATATTTTATCGGAAGTATGCTACATCATCGTAAGCTGTATCATGACGGTATTCTAAATTTTCATTTGGCTTACAAAATAAATTTCCAAAAGTAGTTAAGGTAGACGATAAGATGTCTTTGTTTTTTATTTTTACATTTCAATTATTATACCTACATGTAATCAGTCCTATATGCAGCTTTAAAGTGCATGCCTTGAAGTTTGACGAACCCACAGGCCATTATAAGATGTGCGTGGGTGCCTATTGGGTACAGTGTACGTTATGATATTATGTACATTTTATATCCGTTGTAAATCATATCAAAAAATAATTAAATACGAGGTAACAATGCTTTTACAGTATACTGGCCCAGACATACACAACAAATATATTGTACGTAGGTCGAGTCCGATCGAGAACGACCAACCCGAAGAGTGTAAGTATATAAATAAATAAATGGAATACGGTGGTTGTACCTGTGTGTATACGGATAATGTACTGTAGTGACCGCCGTGTGGTGTTTAAAAATTAAAGTCAACATCGATCCATAGAGCTGTAGGTATATCTACTTATGGGTATATGTAATGTGTATTCTATATAGAATAAGAAGTGCACCAGCGGTTGTTTCAATATTTGATCGGGGGATGATTCGCGCCGTAAAGTCATTGTCGGTGGGTGACGGTGGAAGATTGATTTTCGGCGGTGTTTTTGTGCTGTGCAGGGCCCACGGGGACCCGGCGCTTCCGAATTCTTTTGTGCGAAACCGCTAATGATGTGACCGCTCGGCAACCGAGGTGTTGGTCAGTGTTTCGACCGCGAGGTCGGGTGGTCCGAGCTCGCCGACAAACGCGGATCCCTAGAAGCCTGTACGGTGTTGATTATCCGTTGGCACGTACAAAAGACGAGTGTAAAAAAATTAATTATGTTCTCGTCGGCGGTTTAAAAAAATGCCGATGAGCCTGCGCCGATTAATAAATCAGTTAGCACGTGACCAACGCCAAATCAACCGATTCGGGAACGAACTGCAATAAACACGATCGCACGGGGAAAGAATATCGTAACAACACTCAGGTTTATAGGTATCTCGAAGGTTTCGCGCATTCACGCCGATTTTATTGAGTCCATTTAATTATTTCTGCGTGAACCACAATGATAGGTAAGGTCCATCCATGGTCGTGTTCAGAACTTTCACGGTCTGGTGCTATTTTTTTTTTGACCACACTATTTTTTATAAATTTTACAAAGGCAGATAAACACATTTTATCATCTCACAGAACATTGAATTATCATCAAATTTCTGCACAGCTCTCAAAAAAAGAGATTATCAAATGCCTAATTTAAAAAAAGTTTCCAACATGATAACAAAATTAATTACAAAAAATGGTGAAAGTAAGTAATTGCTCTGCTGTAAGGTATGTGTACGTCGTCATTGAGTGCCAACTTCACTCAGGCACTGTAATGTATAATAGATGTTAGGTACATTTGGATATTGGATTCAATCGTGGATTCGATGAATTTAATCATTGCAGATGAAAAATGATCCAGAGAGAAAACGGTTTGTCAGATAAGTATAGTCAGATTTATATTAATATATTCGAGTAATTTATTTTATTTTACAGTGGTATGAATTAATTTTTGCCGAATTATTGCTTTTGATAATGACGTTGTGTGCATAAAATATAATGGCATATATTATGTAAAAATGTCATGTCCCCGAGAATATAATTTTTTTAATTACAACAAAATGACTAAAATCGTTATTCCACGTTTGCATAACTGATTTCGTCGGAATTTGAACTTCAAATGTCTGTAAAACAAAAATGGTGCTCATACATTTTAAGTTATTTTAATAAAAATTTAAATCAAAAAATAAATTTTAAATTTACATAATAGTTTGCATTCATGCAGGTCACCAAGATTTGAAAATCTAAATTTAAATTTTGGTGGAAAAGTGTAGACCCGGAGTATTTGTATACACTATACCTACAGTATTATTATTGTACAAAGGTCAAACCTCTGATCACAGAAACAAGAGGAGCAAATAACACAAAAGCCGTCTGCACGGATATACCCGTCTACGTTTCAGCGTTTCCCTTGTACAAGGGTCAACGTGTTCCCACAGATCAGACCTGAAAAAAACAACGTCGTCGCATTATCGGACTACAACAATGGGAAACGGGCCGCAACAGGTAGCCGCAGCAGCCGCACGAACCGAGGTAGGTCCTCCAGAAAAACACTGAAAATAACAATAACACAATAGTTTTAGGTACGTCTATGGTGCCCGAATCGTTATAATAATAATATTGTTGTGTGTCGGGTGTCGCGGGTAATAATATAATAATATAAGAATCATATTTTGGCGCCCAGGGCATCACGATATTTCCCTCGACTTTTATCATTATTTTATTGAAATCCGTATTTCGATTGCGGAGAACGCGCTTTTCGACTCATACCGGTCTTACTGGTTGAAATAATGATAATAATAATAATAATATATTAATTGTTGTGCACGGTCGAAAATCGATTATGAATCGTTTTCGCAAGGGGTTGGAAAAACAATTTAAGAGTGAGATGTTATTATTTATTGCTGTATTTTTTCCCGTCCAGTATCAATATTTCTTAAACCCCTTGACAAATTGCATATTATAAAGACCGCCCGACCGTTGGTAGTTATTGTATAAATATATATATATATGTACCTATATGCCGTATGCGATAGAAATATTACGTCGAGTTTTTCGGTCATTAAGACCTCGCGGGAGGGTCGAAAGGATTGAAAATGGGATACGAATTGCCACCCGCTTTGCAGTAAACGTTAATCGGAATCGAGACGTACGTATTTCGCGTGAAAATATATTATTGTCTACCGTGGTGTAATATATAGCCATTATATGGGTAGGTAGGTACTCGTGTAGTAAGTTAAGACCGCTTCAACGCAAAGTAATAATTAAACGTTCTTTGCATTGAAAAGGACTCGTTCATGATGTAAATGTCTGTATACACCGTATAATAAGATACATAAAATAAATGAATTCTTTCCTTAATGTGCGGCACGGCTAAAAAAATTATAAAAAAGTCGATTACTATTTTTCTTTAGAAACAACAAACTTTTTTAGTATCAGTAGACACTTGCATGTAAACGGGTTGTTTAGTGCAATATTATTTAAATAAATTGACAATTTGACAATAATATTATTATTATTTATTTACCAACCAAATTTTGTACAAATGAAATAACACGCAATATTAGAAAGTTGGCTTACTCACTAAAGTTTGTGAGGCTGTTGGTGTGAGTAGGGTTCAAATTATAAATAACCTTTACTTAAATAAAAACTCGTAGGTGTATTACTTGTATACTATTATACCATACATAATATATAATACAGCAGGTTGACAAATAAGACGCATGCGGTGGGTATCGCAATAATTACTACTTTTTGATAGTTAAATTTTTCTCAGCCGTGTCTCATTTGAAAATAACTATAGGTATATGAGTGGACTATACAACTGCAGTATATGTATATACATCTTGTTTGTCATAACGATGATTTTTTAAAGTAGTTTGATAGTTGACTATGGTTTTGTCCATAAAATTGTTTATTGTATTATCTGAACTGGTACATATATATTATATATTATACATTATACATGACGTGATATAATAATATATACATAGGTAGTAGCAGTGTTTATTATATTTTTAACTACGAACTGGTTTGACATACTATTGTGCTCACTAAAATATTATAGGTACTTAAAGGCGGAAAGTATATATTATTATGTACGTACGTGCATTATATTACCCATGCTTGGCCAATTTTATTTGAAAATAAAACGGTGGCTTTTTGTGTTGCTTGACATCTTAACTACAGTAAAATCGTCAAATACATTAAATAAACAAGCGGTAACATTTAATAAAAAAAATAATATGATACATATTTGAAATAAAAATATACAATAAAATTAAGCTATCTGTAGTGATGCGTATACTTAAAAAAAAAAAAAAAAAAAAAAAAAAAAAAAATAAAAATTAAAAATTAAATTTTTTATACTTATTGTTAATATATTTACCAAATGAAATAAAATAAAAAAAGCATCTTTAACATGAATGATGGAGACATCAATGCTTCTCATTAGTATACACGTTACTACACATTTTTTACGTTTACCGATGTGGCAATATCATCTTTAAGTCTCTTTTTATTTTCACTGTTCATAGTTTAATTACTTATATGCAAATAATTATTGTATTACTAAAATCCGTTTTGTGTTTAAAAATGTAAATAAAATAACTTCCATACCTATGTAATTTTTTATATCGAAAAAACTTAAAATACTATTCTTAATAGGATTTGGCGATTGTTAAGACAGTAATACTTTTAAGTTTTTGGTAGCTACTATAAATCGTATTGCATTAAGAGGCATCTACGTTTTCACGCACCTACATAGCATAATATGTTTGATTAGTAAGGCTCGGATTTTGTATCAAATGCTTTTTGGGCGGGTAGCGTGGTAGAAGGATAATTCTTGTAGACGTTTTAAATCATTCTAATTCTAATGAAGTAAACTTTTTTTAAAACCTGGACAATTTTAACGTGAAAGAGTTACAAAACCTCGGAGAGGGGGGGTACAGCGGCCCTATTCTTACCATTACCTTCTGGAGTCCTCCTTCATCAGTCACCGTACAGCTGTTCAATAACCAAGTCTTTTGTATACAAAAATAATATAATATAATGTAATATGTTATTATAGGTGCCTATATTTTACGAGAGCTCGTGTAGGTCCTTAACCCACCAAATAGTGGCTGAACGCATGTAAGCCAATTATATTTTTGTTCCGGACTCGAACTTGCACAAACTCCAAATATTTTGAAATTTCCAGAAATCATTTATTATTCTCGCACTATAGTTTGCACGAACAAAGTCATATCAGCCAACATATTGGAATAATAATATAATACCTAAACGTGTGATGAACACGAGTTTCCTATTTCGATTGCACAACACTGTACTGGAGATCTAAATTAATCTTTTGCGCATCCCAAAGTACCATGAGGTCTGCAATATAGTAAGAAACTAAGAAAAAAAGGATCTCATCCCTATAGTTGCTCTGTGGTTTGATAAAAAAAATAAATAAAATAAAATAACTATTGTCGTATGTCCACTATCCAGTATTGCAATATATCCTGGAGTGCACGATGTCCATTATGTATTATTATCTGTTGCACGGCATGATGGCCGCATTGCTGCACTGCGGTCAATTGTGATGAATTCGTAAGCGTTTAGACCTTATTACGTTCGGGTCAAGAACTATTTGCAAAAAAAGAATAGTTCAGCGATGCGTTAAAAATCAGAGATTGGGCAACAACTGTAGGTACAGAATAATATTCCGAACGTTCAGGGCTAAAAAAATAATATCAACCAACTTAAAAATCCACGTCCTATAGTTGGTCATCATTTTATAGCTTGTCTATCAGTTTTTTTTCATAACCTAAACAATTTTAGTCATAAAAAATCACACACCCCCC